>JAAGAY010131616.1:0-18596 GCA_011801015.1 Ardeotis arabs
CTTGTTAAAAGAAAAAAAAAAAAAAAAAAAAAAAAAAACGAACAATGCAAATCAGCTAATATTACTACAGGGTTGTCATCTCACCTGGTACCTATAAATAACGCCAGCAACATCTGCAGGAGTGCTTTGTGCAAAGCACAGCCCGGGCCAAGTTCCCTGAAAACTCTACGGCTTTTTTCCCAAAGGAGTTTTCTTACTCAAACGAAAGATCTCGAATGAGCAGCTGTGCCTCTAAAATTTCTAAATAGGCTCACTAGCGTAAAAGAGTCCTGATGACCTCAGAGACAATTAAACGTGGCAAAACCAGTTCAACTTCTCTGAACTGTCCTATTAATCTTAATTCAAGACTGAATTTCATATTGGTCATGTCTGAATTGGGTCAGAGAGAGCCAAATTTAGTCCAAAGCTGCTCTAATTAAAACAAATATAGAACAGAATTATGACATAATGGCCATTTGACTGGAATACGTTAGGAGTAGAAACAATCTGGACAGGAATTCGTTATTATGGTAATTTTCCCTTAGAGATGCAATTTCTGTCATTTTTTTTTTGCATTGCAGTGATATGGAGGTGCCACCCACGTGTCCTTAGAAAGAGCTGTAGGATATAAGAAAGCACCCAACACAGCAAAACCAGGAAAGACACAACACACACTGTTTGCATTAGATTGCTCTGCTTCAGGAAACGTTAAGAGTTCAGTTTTCATTTGCAGTGCAACCGCTGTGGTGAGTCTGAAGATGTTAGAAGGACGGGCTTTGTTACTGAGGAGAGTGACATCACTCAGACTACGGCTGTTTACTGGGAAGAAAAATAACTGCTTGGAGTAAATGAGGTTAAAATCTCACAGCTGGAACAGTTTAATGACTAATTAAGTTAGACTGAGGGCAAAATTAAAATACAAGGCTACTGACAGCATTTTAGTGATTTGATTAAGAAAGGGTTGTTCAAAGTTCAAAGAACTGAAAGAAAAATGTAATATGGAGGAGTTAAAGGGATTTGATTTGCATAGGAAATGGGAGCTTTTGTTTTCTTTAGCAATACCGAGCTAATGTTCTCTTGATTGCGTTTGACTCTCTCCATCTCCGGAGTAACCGGTGTTGGGGTGCCAGTCCCTAAGCCCTCTTTGTATAACACCTGTGAGGTACAAGAAAGTTTCCACAAAAAAAAAAAAGCACTCAACACAAGCAAAATCATTAAATCTGACTATTTTGTGAGTTATGTTCAACGTTAGGATGGCTTTTTAATTAATTTCACACTTGTTCTAGAGGCTAATATTAAGGAAGGGGCTGACGGTTGATTATTCTGTAAATACATAACTACAGCTACGAGAAGATAAAGGGTTAAGATAAAACAAACATGGAGAGAAACACCATGTTAATGTCACAGCTTACTTCCAGTCTTGGTTCTTAAGAGAAGTGCATGTAAAGTTGTAAATCACCAAAAGAAGTTAAAGCACAAAAAGGTGGAATATAAACGAGTTAAACATATTGCCAGGGAAAAGACAGGAGCAGGGTGAGATTCTAAACTAGTGAAGAAAAACAGATTCTATGTTAGGGTGTTATGCAAAAATAAGTTGTTACAATTATTTTTTTTTGTAAATACCGAGCTAATGTGTTCTTGATTGCGTTTGACTCTCTCTATCTCTGGAGTGAGGGGTGTTGGGATACCTGTCCCTAGGTCCTCTTTGTACAACACCTGCAGAACACAAGCACCCAGCAAGGTGAGCAAACCAGCTACAGTACATTTGGGTAGATAGCTTACCAGGTAAGAGTAATCTGGGATGATATGTAAATACACGCACCGTTTATTTACGTCAGTGTGCATCTTTCAAATACAGTCACCAGCTCAGCAAAGTACTTCACGTCCATTATAGTAGGACACAAGTTGAAATATTCTGCTGACCTGGCGTGAAAGGTAGGCATGTTCTCGTGTTCATCTTAGTTTAGGAAATGTAATAGTATTACTTTTCAGGCAGTCAACACTTCTGGAGGTTTTTTAATGGTGTTAAACAGCTGAACCTTTTACGGACCTGTTTAACATCAAAACACTTAGTTGCAGGCTCCATTTCATTTTGATCTCTGCGACTATTTGTTTGGAACATCACTATTTAACTTTGTTTTAAGTCTCTAGTAAGAAAAACAATTGAGTTTTAGCTCTCATATTATTAGATTTAACTCAACCTGTAATTGTTTGTTTAAAAAATTGCATTTTTCATGAAAGGAGTTGCGTAGGAGACGCTTGCGTTGGTTTTAAATCTAATAATGTAGAAATACATTACAAATGGGCTCATGGTCCTTCTTGCAACTAGTATAATACTTGCAATGAAAACAGCTAACATTTTCACTGCTTGATGTCATTGAAACAATGAAAAACTACAAAAAGAAAGCACTCACAGCAAGGGAAAACAAAATTTGTAACAGAAAAACTGAAGAATCATTTGAAAAAACAACTCAACTCTGCAGAAGTGAGTGGTAAAAAACCATCAGTATCAAACAGCTCAAAAGAGAAGCGGTACCTATAAAATCAGGACTGAAAATCATAACATACTGATTATACGGGTGTCACTGCGCCTCAGCATCGTACAGCGAACACCTGAGGTACCAGTCATCACAAGGTGCCTCAATTCTGCGTGCAGAGATCAAAGTCAAGCAGCAGTGGCTCAAAATCAGGAGAGCACGTTGCGGTTATTAAAATCCAGGCTTAACTAGATATGGGAAAGCCAGGGACTGTTTCCACTAATAATCGTCATTTGTTACTATGTCTTGTGACTACAAAAAAAGCTCCAGTTATTTTTTTCCACAAAGTTCTCTGTAGCTGATCCATTTTTTCAGACTAATTGTAAGACATCACCTACGTATTTTTTGTTTCTAATTCTGTGTTTAGAAAAAAAATCACAGAAGCAATACAGGGAAGTGGCTGACTAACGATCACTGTGAAAATCAGATATTTGAACTTCCTGCTGCTGAATATAAGGATTTGAGAGATCTGTTCTCATTTCAACAAAAAATACCCACAAACGCTACCAAAGCTCGTAGCTTGAGCTCTGCACGAGTCTATAGGTAAGCAGAAAATAGCGGCCGTTACCGAACTGATGTGCTTCTGTGTCTCCTTGACACGCTTCACTTCTGGGAGATCAGGAATGGGAGTTCCTTTGCCAATGCTCTCCTTGTACTTAATCTGAAAGGGGCAAAGAGCAGAAAAAAGTAAAAGGGCTGCCATGAAAGCACAGGTATGTCTCCCAGTGAGTGAAGAATTGTTGATTTGCAAAAATCAATCGTATTCAACAAAGTCGAGAGTCATCATACAACATTTTAACAATTACAGTGCTCTTTGCATTTCTGCTGTAGCATAACAAAAAAGAGAAGAGCATTTCACAAGAACATATTTAACAAACAATGCATGAAACAAATCGGCTGCAATGTTAGTATCTTTTATACTGAAATTATGTCAGCACTCAAAAAAGCATGAAAAAGGTCTACAATTTTCAAAAGAAAAGTAACACATACAATTATTCCAATTTTAGAGCGTTACAATTTGTATAGAATAGAAAAGCTTTACAAGACATGCTTTAGTTAGGCTTTTGATGCTGTTTGCCCTGGCATCCTCACAGGGAAGCAAGAAGGGGTTATGTAAGAGCACAGCGACAGGGACTGAAAACTGGCCAAACGGCCAGGCCCAGAGCATTTTCATCAGTGGCACGAGGGCATTGACAGCAGGTCATGGGACATGACCCTTCCCCTCTAGTCAGCACTGGTGAGGCCACATCTGGAGTTGTGTGTCCGGTTCTAGGCTTGCAAGTACAAGAAAGATACGGAATTCCTGGAGCACGTTCTGTGCAGGGCCACAAAGATGAGTAAGAGACAGGAGCATCTTTGATATGAGAAGAGCCATAAAGCTGGGACAGCCTGGAGAAGAGTAGGCTCAGGGGGAACTTACCGATACGTACAAATACCCAGTGAGAAGGAACGGGGAGAAGAGAGCCACTCTTCTCAGACAGGACAAGAGGTAATGGCCACAAATTAAAAATGAGAAAATTCAATCTGAACACAGGAAAACACTTTTTTACTGTCAGGGCGGTCAGACCAGGCTGCCCAGAGAGCCTGTGGAGTCTCCATCCTCTGAGATATTAAACCCTCGACTGGACGTGGTCCTAGGCAGCCTGCTCCAGCTGAGCCTGCTTGAGGGGCTGGAGTAGAGATCTCAAGATACCCTTCCAACTTAAATGATTCTTTGATTGTATGCTAAATAAACTGTGTTTGGGATGAGATTAAAAATTATGGCAAGAGCTTTCATGTTTTAGAAATGGATTGTAAGTAACAAATGAGATGTTAATCATTAGAAAGATTACTGTTCAAGTAACAAGAATAGGCAAAAACTTTTAGAAAGTAACCCTTAGCTGGATGGATTATTGCCAAACCACTGTTAGCAACAATTAAAGAAATGAAGGGGGGAAAAACATTATTTCAAGTTGAATTAGCACAGGTAGTTATTAAAAATAAATTCTTTTATACCGAGCTAATTGCATCCTGGGTTCGTTTAACTCTCTGCATCTCTGGTGTCTTTTCAATAGTAGTTCCAGTTCCAATATCTTCTTTATATAAAATCTTAACATTTAGAATGAAGACAACAAGGTTAAGCATACAAAACTCAACATTATTTCTTCTAGGGAGTGAATACAGGCTCACAACAGCAATTTGTACACAACAGGGCAGGCTGAAAACCTACTCTGAGCTTTCTCTCCAGTCACTGCCCCATTGCCAAAACATTTGGAGGCTAATTTTAGGGCTGAAGCCTAGTATTTGCTCTAATTTGTTCCTTCTGTTCTCATTTGTTTTATTATGTTTTACAGAAATGCCTTCCACTTCGTTACTTACTATGCTAATGGTGGGAAACTGATAGGGCAGACTTTAGGCACTTCAAGGTAACACAGGAAATGGGAAACAAATCAGGCAGACAGTTCACTTTGCACTGGAAGAAGACAGTTGCCACACAACAAGAATACACTAGGTGGTAACAGGCCGAAAGAAAGATGGATACTAGTAACACCAATTTAAGTACAAGGCTGGCTGTTTAACTGTATCACAGCTATGTGTATGTGAAAGAGTGCAATCGGGGCACTCCACAAAAACCAGCTAAATTTACTTAGGCTAAAAATAGTTCTGTTTGAAAGAATACACATTTAAGCAGGTCAAGAATATAAGGACCTGCAAGAAAAGAGCCCAAAGTAATTATTTTATAAAACATAAACTGTATTTTTTTGAATGAATACTGAAAATAGAAAGTAACTATACCGAGCTGAAATTCTTCTGGTTTTCTTTCACACGCAGCATTTCTGGTGTGTCCTGTACAGCCGTAACTTTTCCTTTACTGTTCTGTAGGTCCCACTGATACTGAAGCTATTGAAAAAGATAAAGTAAAACATCAAATGTTGACTCTATGCCATAAAAATTTACTCAGAGTTTTCTTTGAAGATGAGAAAAAAAAATATTTCCAAGTACACCTTATAACATCACAATCAGTTATATAAAGATGTACCACAGTACAAGTATTCTCATTTAAATTAGCAACAGGAGATCCTTAATTAGCCTCATTAAAAAATCTTGAAAGAAGCTAGATTGTACCTAAAACAATTAAGTCTCAACAATGTAAGTTAAAGACTTCAAGTCGGACTGGGGAGTTCTGTTACTGACTGTCCGCTCTCGCAGGCGGTCCCACTGACAACCACAGACAGCTTCTCTAAGGGTAACTCTCCGTTATTTGCAAAGGGGGTGTCAAAGCACTGCAGCAGAAAGGTTTTTCAAGAAAATTACAGAATGACTGTGGTTCCCTGTGCAATGGATAAGTGTGCTGCTGCACACATAGTGGACCCTCTGACTGAAGATCCCTGGGAATATAAATGCAGCCTCGTTGGGATTAGAGTGTGGTATCAGAACCGTACTAAATGAAAACCTGATTTTTTTAATTATTTGACAGTAACATTGTTTATTATTTATACACTTACTGTACTAAAGTTCTTTTGGTTCTCACGGACTCTCTGCATTTCTGGTGTGTCCACGACAGGCACATAGTACGGCATGGTCCTTTCTGCATCTTCCTTATACTTTTTCTGACAGAAAATACAAAATACACTCCATTAATACAAAAGCAGTAATAAACAACCTGGCATTACTTATTGTTGCATAATGCCTGCCTTTATGGAAATGTGAGTACTTCTGTCTCTGATATAAATTCAGATTATGCCTCTGTGTAAGATTTATTTTGAGCATTAGGTTTTTAAGGAGTAGGGAAATGAAGCTAAATCTACTTAGAACAAAATTAGCTTTGGTACTGCCAAAACAATAGACATAATTGCAGTATTAAAGTAAATTAATTTCAATACTGAAATGGAATTTCAGAGTAAGAGATGCCGCATTACAGCTCTAGAGAAATTTGTTTCTCTGGTGTATCTCCTGGATGTTGTGCAGGTAGTTATTTAGGTGCTTCAAATTAGTATCCCCTCAAGGTTCCCACATGAGCAATGATTAAATCGCTTCACTCGATACCTGGCTTGAAAGGTTCTTGACCTGCTGGGCATGAATAATCTCTGGAGTATCGACAACACTGGTGTAGTTGGCTTTCTCCATCTCTGCCAACTGCTTGTATTTGATCTGTTGGGAAAAGCACACATTCAGGTTCCTTCATCATATCTTTACAACAATTTTCATTTGGTGTAATCAGAAAAAACCTGTTAATAAATTTTCTTTTAAAGAAGACATCAGATATGATATATGAGATATTCACACAGACCTGGCTGGCAATGTCAGTGGCGTTCTTTGCTCTCACAAAATCTGGTGTCTCCAAAGCCAGCTCTGTCAGACCTCTTCCTCTGATTTCTAAATCCAAGGCTTTTTTGTACTCTTTCTGCAGATGAAGGCAATAGACACTTTGTCAATGTGATCACAATACTTTTAGCAAGTTCAGATAGTTTCATGACTACACCACAGAACAGGAATGCTACTAACAAACTCACAATTAAACACACAAATTATGTCATTGAAGTGTGCGCTCCATGGCTCAAACCTCGAGAGCAAACAGCCCTACCTCTGCCGTAAATGGAGCACACTAAAGGCCAGCTCTTCCTTCTCATATCAGTACCCTCAAAGCGTAAGTTCCTTTAGATGATCAATGTGAAACAAGATGTCTAGTTTACAAAACTGACATCTCTGGTGCCTATGCTTTGCCTTGCTGTATGACAGTACTGGTTTAGTCTGTCCCTCGACTGGTCTGACCATTGATTGCAGCACCTGTTTCCCACCATATTCCTGACAGTAACCACAAAGCCAGGAACAGCTCAGTCACAAGCTCAGGCTCCCAGTTTTATCCCCAGTCACCCACTCACATTCTCTTTTTCTTTCTACTTGAGTTTCTAGGGAATGACAAAGTTCACACCAGTGTTACACAACAATAAGCACTTATCAGTTGAGGGCTGTTACAGCCACTCAGGTATTTTTAAAACAGTTTTTGACATACCTCGTTGAGGATTTGAGTTGCATTCTTTGCTCTTAACATATCCGGAGTCTCCTCTAAAGCAGTTAGTCCTTTGCCTTTGACACCTTCCTCCAGATCCTTCCTGTACTCTTTCTGCGGAAGAAATTAAATCAAAACTGCAAAGCCAGACTAAAGGGAGTTCTAGACTCTACAACTTTGTTGCAAAAATTAAAACAAAAAAAAAAATCCAGAAGCTCCAAAAGAAAAAAAATAATTTTTCACAACAGCAAAGAATATCCTACAGGGTTATGTAAGAACTACTGCAACAGAATAGAGTATAGTAATTATTGCTCAAGGTAACTGCAAAGGCACACACATATACACCCTGCTACGGAACAGTTACGCTGATGAATGTCAGAAAGAGACACAGTAAATACAAATACAGTTAACGAATAATGTCCACAACAAATTAGATCACAACACAAAATATATGTAAACATGCTTAATGTGAATGGTTAGGAAAAACGAAGTGGTGAAGAAGAAATGCTGCTTAGAATACTTAGTGGAATTATTTAACTTGACAGAGGAAATAAGCACAGAATAACCGCTACCTCGCTTGCTATTTTGGTTGCATATTTGACATGTAATAAGGATGGTGTAATCTCCAAGCCAGTAAGGTTTCTGCCCTTAATGGACTCTTCAAAGTCCTTCTTATATTCTTTCTAATGAGAGTAAGAAGAAAAAAAGCAAAATAGCAAATATTTATTACATTATTTTTAATTAAGTTCAAAACTACCGGGAGGATGGGGCAGTGCTTTGGTATTAACGTCACAATGACAATCTGCTACAGTCAGCACTGCAGGCACCTAAAGGAATAAATCCTGTCTCTACTAAAGCCCACAAAACTTCTAGTTACTTCCAATGGAAATATGACCTGACTGCCTTTCTCCCCCCTCTACTTATTTGTACATACAGAGAAAACATTCAATGGAATCATTCAAACATAATGACTAACAGCCTTATACAACTGTCTTTCAGCATGCCTTGCCTTCAACTGTGACAGAACAAGATTATACTTCAAACAAACAGAAAATAACTGCTTGAGGAAATAGAAAGACAGGTCAGGGAAGAACAGTATGACGGTAAAGACAAACAGGAAATAAATGGGTTTCTCAAAAACAGACTTCTGAGATGAAAAGAATAACCAGAGTACTTTCTGTGGACTGTGATAACTGACAGACATACTATACTCCTGTTGCAAGCGTTTAAGGGAAATGTATTTCATATTATATTTCTTCTGAAGACTTGAGGACTTGTTTAAGCTCCATTTACTGATACCTTCTTGATGAAAAATTACAGATAATGTACACTTCATCATGACACAGGAAAGCTTCATGAATTTTAAATGTAGTATTTCATAACCAATATAAAGAAGTGTGATTTAGCTATAGTTTTTCAGTCTATCAGCATGTACAAGACACAAGTATAATTGTCTGTCTAAATCACCGTGAAAGTTTAACTATTAAAAAATAATTAAGGTTTCCTTAGTCTATCGGTATTGATTTTAACCATACCTCACTCTGCATGAGCTGAGATTCCTTTGCAGTAAGGTATGTTGGAGTCTCAAAGTCCAACATAGGTTTGCCCTTTTCCTTCTCATACTTTTCTCTGTATTTCACCTGAGAAGAAAAGAAAAAAAGTTACCCTCCTAAAGAACCAAAGAATCAGTTCATCGACTAGTACGTGCCTACTTTGGTCAACAGATCTCTAGTAAAAAATGAATGTTAATACTGTTTATCTTCCTGAAATCCATATTATTGATGATAAAATGAAAAATTAAAGGTCAGGCTTGCAACAAAATGTGCGTGGCCTAAAATTCTACCAATTTATTTCCTGTTGCAGAGAATAAGCAGCGTCAACTCAAATTTCAAGAAATTACTGATCACAAGAAGGAAGACAGGTAGCTGTAAAAATTTAACTTGAAGGCACTCAGACTGCCCAGGACCCTGGTTGAGTTCAGCCAGTTGACATGTTAATGGATTGCTGGAGTGTTAGCGGCAGGGCTTGAAAACTTGCTAACTAATTCTGTGCATGAGTGTCCAGGAAGTAAGGTGTCCACAAGGATGAAGATATTCTTGCTTCAAGTGATCATATCCAGCCTTTAGGACATCCATTGTCAGCCTGCAGCATGAGGTAATGCTATGTCTTTGGCTGAGACAGATTCTGATCTCAAACTGGAGCAACAAGCAGTGACTTTAAACTACAATCTGATTAACAACCATTTTCTTGTAGTCCTTCCCTATGTAACCTTTTTGCTCTTCCATGCCATGCAGCAGAACAATAACTATGGCCCTTTGTGTTCTAGCAGTAATTTCTCTCTTGCTTTAAGGTCAATAAATACTTGGAATAGAGAGGATTAGAGACCAAATCAGAGGTGAATTTCTTTGGATTGATTCACCATTTGCTACACTCCAGAAGGAAAAAGCGTCAGACACGTTTAACAGCAGCAGTAGGTATCATTTTGGTTAAAGCAATTTTGTATACAGAAAAAGAATGTCAGAGCTCTCCTTTCTGTCACCTGAGGCTAGAACGGATAAAGCAGTTGAAAATATACCATCAGCAACCACATCACTTCTTCCAATTGCCAGTTTCTGTGATGACTATCTCCTTTTTTCTATAGATGAAATCACCCTGATAAGTGTATTATACTATGTAAAAAAGTCCAGAGGCAACAGACATAAGCAACTTTGAGATCTATTCTAGAATGAAGAAACCATACAGATATTTTGTATGTGCTCTAAACTTGCAAATATTGCTCTTTGACTTGTTTACTCAGGTGCGCAGTGTTTATAAAGCAGGTAGGCACAGAGATTGTTATGTGCTGGAGAATTTGCTAGGATGACCTCGGTGATGGAGCCTGGAACTCAGTGAGTGGGGTTAATGAGAAACACACAACCAACTTACGTGGCTCTGGAGTTCTGATGCCTCCCTTAGGTGAACCTGTTCAAGATTATCTGGCACCACATGGTAGTGACCCTTACTCTTCTCATATTGCTTCTTGTACTGGTACTGAAGGGAAGGTGTCAAAAATCATCTCAATAAAAAAAAAAATCCCTCAGCAAATTTACTTCTTAGGTCCAATCAAAGCAACACTTCAATGGAACATCAAAGAGAAATTAGAAATACAAAAAGCAAAACAAAATCAAGAAGTATCAGAAATAGTTTCTAAAGATGTGGGTGAACAGTTAACTTTTTTTGACCATTTTGATTGCAACAAAGATTTTTCAAAACCAGGATTAAAAAAAAAAAAAGAAAAAGAAAAAACACAGTGGATGCATGAAAAGGCTGTACCATGCAATAATGATTTTTGTCTTTTCTCAGTAAAATTATCAAGTATTTTGTTAGGCATAATGCTGTACAGGGGGATGTTAAATGTAAACTAAAAATGAAAAAAAAACAGACAAAAATAAAAATTTAAAATATAGTAAGCAGTAAAGAAAAAAGTAAAAAAAAAAGAAGAAAATAGTATTTGTTAGTGTGATGCAATCAGTTAAAATGTAATAAGGAATCAATCCAGGAAAAATTATTAGAGGATTTAAAATATTAGCAGTTCTACAGCTAATAAAGATTTCACTTCCCAGAAGAAAAATTGCATCAAAGTGGCTAGTTAACTAGGAAATAATAATTAGAAAGTAGAGGAAGAGTTCACTACCAGGTGATGTCCCATGAACAACAACACAGGGAGTAACCATTACAGAAACAGTTAACAGAGATTGATTCCGAATGGAATCAATCGTAATGGGAAAATGGAACGGATCTGGGATTGGTGAATGGGCTTACAGCACTGGCGAGCTGGCTGGTGCTCAGGACGTGGTTCATGATCAGCGATTCGGACATGTCTGTGACAGGCTTATGAAGTTTTTTTAAATCCGCCTTGTATTTCACCTGCAGGTAAGAAAGGACAAACAACATCAGAAAAGGAGACTGCTAATAAAACCTGTGATGTTGAATGTATAATAACATAAAGGAGGTCTTTGTTAAAGAAATTTGAAGCTTCTAATTTCCCTAGAGAAAAGGCACAAGCCAACATACCTCACTAGCCATGTTGTGAGCATCCTTCATGGTCTTGTAGATTTTAGCCTCCTTTAAATCATACTTTGGCTTTTTACCCTTCTCTTTGGAAAAATTCTCCTTGTACTTCACCTAAATTAAAAAACAACCAGGTATTACAACTGTTCTTGAGTACTCACTTGTTTAGCTCCAGAAGGCAAAGAGACCCTACTTCAATGCTGATGGTAAGAAGAACGAGAGTGTAGTAACTTGAAGGCATCCACTGCAATAAAGGCTATTTTAAAGATGACCTGACATGGAAAGAAAATCTACACCTGTATTTACAAAATACCACATGCCATTTTTCATTCAGTACATCTCCTCATTGTAAAAATAACAGACATAGTCAAGACAATTATGTTGACAAAGTACAGCTGAATTCTGACCCTCAAAGCTGAAGGATTTGCCAATTGATGGGAACGGTGAATTGTGAAATAGGGTAGCTTTTATCTAAGATACAAAACCCAACACAAATATAAAGAGTATTTTAAAATTTTTTTATGTACTTCTTGGAGAAATACGAGCTTTAAAAACTGCCTCAAGACACACGAGCACTGAAGATGACAATATATCGAATATTTTTATAGATACTGTCATATGCATATTGTGTTCTGTATAAATCAGAGGTGAAGGATGCTAATGATCACAAACAGAATAGTGATGCAATTAATTACTAGGAATTAGATTACACAAGAGGCTTGGTAACACTTCCAAACCACATTAGTATCAGGAAGGTAAATCGCCATAGCAGCGTAAGCCGTAACAATCCAGCAGACCCAGGCTGGAGGCACAGAAGTGTCAATAGGAATGACATTTTTGCTAATTACTTAAATTAGGGCAAGTCCTTCATCCATCATTACTTGTCCCATCCCACTGCTGTGGGGGCAGCTAAATGCTAATTCCTCACTATTTCTTGTAAATCTACAAAAGGAACCGTTCCATTAGGAATATTTTTATTTTATTACTTTTTTTTTTTGCTACCAGAGATGCATAAAATTGTTTCAGAAGAGTTACTGAAGAATGCAAGAAAATCTCAAAGTATTAAAGATTAAGTTCTCGCTGGTTTAAATGGATCCCATAGTTAGTATGTACCATTAGAGTAAATATCCGTAGAAAAATTCTGATGATCTGTCATGTCTTCCCTGTAGTAGTATTCTGCCTGGTCTGGAAACAAGTGAGGCAATATTTTCTTCCATTTCCCAATCCACACTTCCTTGGAGATATCTTATGCTAAATAAGCTAGCAACCCCCATCCCTGGTCTAAAGAACAAAAACTGAGCAACCATCATTAGTCTTTCTGAAAGAACTTGATCTTGTTCAGGACCAAGATAATACTTATAAAAAGCATAAAGAACATATAATGCTCTAGCCAATGAGAAAAAAAAGTATTAATTGCTCTTCAGAAAAAAATCTGATCTTCCAAGCAATATATTTGTCAAAATTGAAGTGAAAGAAATAAATTACTGAAGAACTGATAACTAAGTTGAGGAACAGCTGACTCATGCTAGATGTTTTTTAATGACAATTACAGAAATGTAAATGGGTAATTTTATATTAGTAAAAAAGAAAGATGATTGAATGCAGAATTAAATCACATTCCACAATCACATTTCACTCTTTCCATTGTCATTTTCTTGTCCATACAGCACATGCTGGATACCACTGTTGCTCTTTTGCTTTGCAAAATATGCCAGCATTCAGACAGAACACATAGTGAAACAGGCACATCCACACATTATACAGCTGCTGTATCAAAACAAATAATATTAGCATTTTTGACATAAAGGAATCAGTATTGGTTCTAATCTCACAGAAATTAAAAACAAGCAGAAGGATACTAGAATCTGTTAAGTTTTGCAAGCTATGCAACATACCATCAGACCAGACCATCATGCCAAAGAATTCGCTTTTAAGCCCAGAAGAAATGTTACTGGAAGATCTATGCAAAATTAAAAGCAAGCATGCCAGACAGGCGATGAAATACAACCAAAAGAGGCAAGTAGATAAAGAAACCGGACATAATGCTTTAAAAAGAAGTTTATGAGAAAAAAATATGTAAAAGAAAAAAGAAGTTAAAGATTATGCCAATTATTCTTTTCTCCCTTTCTGCCTCTACAGTAGTCAATTTTCTGTCAGAACTAAAATAATCTCATCAAAGCATGTTTATAAGACTAAGAGGAGAACTGGCTGGCATTGGAACAAAAGCACGGAGAGAAGGATCTTGTTATCACTGAATGGGATTAAATATAATTTCTTCTTTTTCTTGTAGTTCAATTGTTCAGCTTAAGTATCCTCGGTTCTACTGAAAAGATTCTTGGTTTTCTTGACAAACACAGGGGCTGACATTCAAACATGCGACAGTTACGTGCAGCAGTCATGGCTAGACATGGAAAAACCATAATCCTCCTTTTTTTCATCTGGAAACACGTGCAAAACTGAAACGGCAGCTATCATTCTTCTGTTTTCCAAATGTTCTGAGGTGGCAAGAAATATAAGAAACTATGTGCCCTCAAATCGCTATAGGGTACACTTCTCAGAGGCTCTGGGGCCGACTCAGCCATACACCATGCTTCCATTATGCCACTGCAGCACGATGTGAACAGAAAAGCTTAAATGAAGTTTACAGAAGTTTGAATGAAGTTTAAATAGAAGTTTGACTAGTTAAAATAAAGCCCTAGTGTGAATGTTATGCATATGGGATGACTGCTCACTGAACATCACCAGAACCATTGTTCGGGTTTATCATACACACATATTTCCATTTTCTGTACAGTTTCATGAAAATTAGCTCAAGCTTCTATGTCTGGGTTTAGGTTTTTTGGGGTGAAAAAGGCAAGTTTTCACATTGCACAAGTGCATTGGAAACTTCCATTTAAAAACACTGGAAGTTCCAAAACCATTACACAAAGGGCACAATAACATTTCAAGCTTCATTGTGGTGTTTCTGAAACACACAAATTCCCTGCCCACAAAATTCCCACGCACTCTTTTTCCAGAGGAAAAAAAAAGAAGGTCACATCTAACTGAGCAGTCCCACAAGTTTTGCTACGTTCAACATCTTTGACGCAAAAAGATTCAGTGCAACTGGTGCATCATAACCCCTTTAAGAGCTTGGAATTGTAAGATAATATGCAAGCAAGAGAAAGATGCATAAAAATGGCATTCCCAGATGTGTCACTTAAAGTTATCTTACATGACTACTTAGCATATTAGCTTTCTTAAAGGTTCTCATCCATGGGGTATCATAAGATGCAGCTCCATGCCCTCTCTTATGTCGTTTGAGGTATTCTGCCTACAACGCGTAGCAAGAAAGCAAGATCAGAAATGCAAACAATTACAGGATTAAAGCATGAAGTGGTGAGAAAGAACCAAGTTGAACTCAGATCCTGGTGGAAAAAAATTCTCACAGAGAATAGCAAGCATGTGCTTCAGATTGATTGGAGAACATGACCACTGTATAAGAGTAAGCAAGCTTCTATAAATATAACATACTAACTTCAGACCAGAAGATTCTTTTAAAGGCACAAAGAAGAAAGTGGCTGAAAAAAACTGAATGTCTGTCACATAAAGGCTGGATAACAAGAGATAGGTAAAAGGCTGCTGCTTTTAAAGCCAATACCCAGAAAAGCTAAAAAAAAGAGAACACAGCCTTAGTATTTAAAATATCTTGTCATGGCATCATTTTAACGAGATTCTATACCTCCATCACTGACATTTAGTAATCAGTAGAAAAGTTTATTTAACAAATAAATACTTTGCCTTGTGATTTAATTTTTACTTGAACACATTCGTTTTAAAATATTCCCTTATCCCCTAATCTAGAAATAATTTCAGTTACAATATTAGCATTACTCTATAAGTTAATATCACATCTCATTTCTCCCACTGGTTCAGAGTTTCACCAACTTTTTATCATTACCTGGCTGGTTAGCTTGGACACCTCCTTTGCCAGTTCAATATCTGGACGTCCCAGCATGGTTACGCCAATGCCAGCTTCTCCACGTTTTTTGTATTCAATCTAACAGAAAAAAAAAAAGCATAGTTTAGTAGGAACAACTTTCCCTTTTAATTATTTTACCGACACTGTTTTTAATAGTAAAATTACTGTTGAAGAAGTATAAAGACGACTTAAAAACCACTTACATCACTAATTAACTTGGCAGCCTGAGTTGCTTTCTTAATATCCGGTCGATCTGCTATAGGTGTGTAGTGGAGATTTGACTTGGCATCTTTCTTGTATTCAATCTAATCCGCAATGATAGGCAGAAGAAAGAAAATTACCAAGGTTTGTTCATGAGGAATATACCTAATAAGGACACAGCAATGTTGCTGGAAAAGTGCTTTTCTGGTTTTTTTTAAAGTAATTTCACAAGGAATGGAACTGGGAATCTGTTTTTGCAGGTTGTCTACAAATGAAGAAATAAACATGTGCAATTCTGTCTGTATTTGAAGGAGTAAAAAAAATTATTACATGTGATTTGCACTAGATTAATTCCTACCATGTGATTAACGAGAAACAAAATTTTCAAAGAAATTCTTTATTTCAGTGCAATTTCACATTTGTAAATACTTGCACCTTTATCTTTCAGAATTACACCTGAACATGGAGGCTGGGAGGAAATCCAGAAGTATGCCAACTTTTGTTTTTGCCAGCTGACTTTGACTGAATTTGCTTACACAAGCTACTTAATTCATGAAAACACAACACATACTTACTGTACTCTGTTTTTTAGCAACTTCCATGGCATGTTTCACTTCGGGAGGCTCCAGCATGACAGAATAATCAGACTTCCCTTTTTCCTTCACAAACTTCTTTTTATAGTTTGTCTGTTAAGAGAAGAAAGGGCCATGTGTGATTTTTTGATTTCACATGGAGGTAAATGCTACTGTAACTTGGCGATACGCTCGCTGAAACTCTTAAAACAGATAAAATGCAGTCTCCTTGGTCTCAAAATGTATGGTCCCCAGCTTGTTTTTCATAATTTGCCCTTTAAAATACAAAAGCTTGCTATTTGGAGATAACGATTTGTGTTTAAACTGTTCTATGACAAATAAAATCTGAATTAAGGGCACTCGTTAGCACTCCAGCCCATCACTTTGCTCCAGAGTATTTCAACAGTTTCCCAATAAAATGTGTTTAGCTCTTTGTTAAAGTCTCATTCTAGTAGGAATTAATCTTTTCTGATTCTTGGGCATTTTATGATGACACTCTAAATGCACTGCATGCGTACTAAAACACACAACAGTCTAATCAGTTACGGGCAGCAGGTAATAATCTCACCATAAATGGTTATTAGCACACCAGTTACTTACCTCACTGACATTCTTGGTCACCTCTTTCACATGAGCAGTGTCCCGTGTCTCTGGCAGGGTTGTGTAAGACCCATGCGGAAGCTGCTTCTTGCTGTGTTCTTTGTATTTGTTCTGAAAGCACAGAGTAAAAATGGGTAAAAGTAGCAACGCAAGCCCTGCCCCTCCTCCGTTAAAAAAAAAAAAATTGTAAAGGGAAGAATAACTGTCAGATGTTTTACCTCAGATACAAGAGAGCTGACATTCTTAGCCAGGAGGATCTGAGGTGTGTCTGGCACAACATGGTATGTTCCTCGAGCTTTGTTGTGCTTCTCTTTGTATTTTATCTAGCAGAAAGAGAAGATACAATTTTAAATAATATGTCTTGTCCTGTGGCAATTTTAAAACAAATTACTATAGTTGGGATGCCTGTTAGTGCAAAAGTTTGCAGAAAATCCCACTTTTTGGTGTTTTCCAAGAGAAATTCATTCCAGTCTATATATTCCTATAGCTCTCACTTGGAATGGTATTAATATATTGAATATATTGTTAGTAATTATCAAAGATACTTTGTGTTAATGCACAGGTTATACCTGCAGCTCTTTTTTACTCCTGTTTTCTCCAGATATTTTAATTCCAAGAACAGGAATGCAGAGATATACCAAAAGTCTAGGGTGTTCAGGCAACATTAACTTTGAATATTTATTTAATCCATGAAGTAGGGCAGTGACATTTACAAGACCAAATTTCTTCTGATTTTGCCAATTTGTTAATGAAATAAACAAGCCAAATCAAATAACAAAGTAAGCCTGAGAACAGCTTTTCAAAACTTCATTCTTAATCCAATCATATTTCTAATAAAGTAGCTTATGTAGTAAGTGAATTTCTAGTAAAACAAAAAAAAAAGTCTGTGTTCAGGTACTTACATCACTCGCCAAGATGGCATTATTTAAAGCCAATACTGTGTTTTTATCATCTGTGACAGAGAGTTTGCATCCCTTTAGGAATTCCCGGTCCAGTTTGTATTCATACTGCAGGAAGAAAAAAAATAAGAGGAGAGTCTCAAATCTTCCACAATTTTCTTATTCTGAATATGAGACACGTGGGGAAAGGGGGTTATTCAGTTTGTTCTGATTTTCTCACATCACTCTGTTGCAGAGATGACTTGGCTGCTTGAAGAAAGTCAGGCCTATCAGCAATCCAGTGCCAGTGAGCCTTAGCTGCTTCATATTTCTTCTTATAATCCAGCTGTTGATAGCGAAACAACAAGAAAAAAAATAAGTTAATTTGAAGCTGTGTACTTTACAGATACCATTCACACAGATTCAAATTCTCTTTCGGTCTGGACCAATTAAAGAGAGAAGAAGTAAGAAAGTGCATCTACATCAGAGTAGGGCTTTCCCCTGAACCATGCATAATCCAGTGGGAGTCCATTTACTCTAGTTTTTCCACTGCTGGGTGGAGAAAGGACTATGAACAACTGAGAAGATGTCAGGACTTTGAAGAAGGTGAGGGCTTTCAGTTCCTTCCTATTGAAGTGGATGTTGGGCCACCACCAATAGAAAACAACGGAACCTCAAGGACAACTAGCAAGAGTGAGCACTTAAGTATGAAATAAATTAACATATATTTCATTCAAGCAGAGTAAGAATTAGAGGTAATGTCCAAGCTCAAAAAATTACAGTGGAACTGTAAGTTTAGCTCCGATTGGGACCAGACTACACAGCCCT
>JAAGAY010131617.1:0-11601 GCA_011801015.1 Ardeotis arabs
TGAAGAGACCCTGAGAGGCGTCTGCCTGCCCGCTGTGAAGGGTTTCTGTGAGAGGAACGGCTGCAGACGGCAGGGTCAGTGCAGGAGGAGGGGGAGCAGTAATGCGGCTCCCGGCCAGAATTCCCCTGCAGCCCGTGGTGATGCCGTGGTGAGGCCGGCTGTGCCCCCGCAGCCCGGGGAGCCCCCGGAGGAGCAGAGATCCCCCCGCAGCCCAGGGAGCCCCCGGAGGAGCAGAGATCCCCCCGCAGCCCGGGGAGCCCCCGGAGGAGCAGAGATCCCCCTGCAGCCCAGGGGGGACCCCACGCCAGGGCAGGCGGGTGCCTGAAGGAGGCTGTGGCCCGTGGAGGCCCCGCTGGGGCAGCCGTTCTGGAGGGGCTGCACCCCGTGGAAGAGATGTCCCACGCCGGAGCAGTTTCCCAAAGGACTGTGGCCCGTGGGAGGGACCCCACGCTGGAGCAGGGGAGGAATGCGAGGAGTTCTTCCCCCATTCCCTCTTCCCCCCTGCACCGCTCGGGGAGGCGGGAGGAGGTACAGATAACTGAAATTAAGTTATGCCTGGGAAGGGGCAGGGGTGTGGGGGAAGTTGCTTTTGTTCTCTCTCATTATACTGCTTTGGTTTTATTAATAATAAATTGAAATAGGCTTCCCCAAGTCGAGTCTGTTTTGCCCGTAACGGTAACTTTAAGGATTTCTCCCCGTCCTTATCTCAACCCTCGAGCCTTTTTCCTGATATTACCTCTCCCTGTTCTCTCGGAGGGTGGGGGGAGTGAGAGAGAGACTGCTCAGCTTGGTCCTGAGCGGGGCTGAACTACAACAGCAACAGAGAGAAAGACTGGATAAGAGCATCATTTCAGTTAACTGTCTCATAGCACTTAAACTACCCAGAAACAATAATTCCTAATTAGCCTAAATTAGCTTAATGCTGAAACCAACTACAACAAACGCTAAAATATCAGGAAAGCTTGGTATAAAATAACAAGGTACTAAGAGAGTACATGTTAAAATTTAAGCCTCTGGGGTTTTTTGGAAAGAATTTAGCATTACAAAATGTCACCAGATTTAAAAAAATAAAAATCCACCAGGAGCAGAAAACACCCATCTCCCACGCCAACATCTATGTAACAGAGAAGTCATCCAAAACCAGCAAGAAGCCTATTCAAACAGAGAGCAACTACGGATCACATTAAAATCACATGCTCTTCATCCAAATACTATTTCACTTTTACAAAATATCATCAACAAAACAAAAGTATAGAAGAAACTTAACTGTTATAAAAGTATTTAAGGCTCCATTAATACTCTTTTAGTTATTTTAACAGGAAATTATTTTAACTCACTGCAGTATGCGAGACTCCTTGAATCAGCATGTAAAGCCAAAAAGTAACACTTAGAGCTGTGGGAAGAATTCATGTTTCCCCTCTCTTCCAAAATACCTAGCCCACGCAGTTTAGTATAATGCAGACACTTCATAAATCCTTCACTCTGACTTATAAATTCCAATTAGTTAATCAAAAGTTCTCAAACTGTCTAAAAACTCCTCCTACTTGATTAAGTAATCTATGCAATAGTTAACTAAAAAAAACAATTAATGGGATATCAAGCAAAAAAAGAAGAAAAAAAAAAAAAAAAACAGACAAAAAAAATTTAAAAAAAAAAAAAAAAAAAAAAAAAAGACTGGCAACAAAAATTTTAATAGATATTCTGGTCCCTCAACACTAATAAAGTATAACATAAGTGATAACTGGTGCAAAGCAGACTCCAGTAAAATTCAAAAATAGAAGACTAAATATTGTGATTCCATTTGCATATGTATTTTATTGTCACAACATATATAAGGAATGGTATACGTCTTCAAAAACAGGTATTATATATTGTAGCAGGATTTGGTTGAAAAGAAACTGCTGAATTTTGCTTCTTTTAAAAACATGTTGCTCAAGAGTTCTAGCGTTCCTCTGTTTTCTTCCAAAGCAGGATGGGCTTGGGAATTACATATGAATGCCAAGTTTTTAACTCTGGAGCTATTAAATACCATTTTCTGTCATGCTTTATTGAAAAACAAAGCAAAAAAAAAAAAAAATTCAAAGCTGAGGAGGAAAAAATCCAGGCCAGCAGAGAAAACAGAACAGAGCTAGACAATGGATTTGGCAAGACTGGGCCAAGGAGGCAAAAGAAGGCAACAGAAACTGGTAGGGAGGCTGAAAAGAATCAACAATGCAGCAGAAGACCAGATTTAGCTGGTCAAGAACGGAGGGAAAGGGAGGGAAGAGGTAGGAATCAAGAGTCTAAGAGCAGCTGGTAGACTGAAGAATAAAGGGCTGGTTGGGAAAAGTCTGAAACTGGACATGAAAAGAGGGGATTAAGACTTAGAGTAAGAAATGAGAACTAGCTTAACAACGGGATTGAGAAAACAAGCCGTAGAGGGAGATCACATCGTAAGGTTAAGCCAATGTAACAATAGGTTGCTGTCAAAACAGACCTTGTCAACATCAGCCCCACTCGGGCCACGTATTTACTGCCTTCGGTTGGCAACACTGCAGGACAGGACAAATAGAAGAAATGAAGTCTGAAGGAGCTCTGGGAGGGGCAAGATCGTCTCCATCCCATTACTTTTTCAACCAAACGGCTACGTCAAACTTATCTGCCATGGGGCTTCAAGAGTATGTACACTGACAGGACAAGAGGTGGTACATGCAGAGAGAGGCTAAGCAGAAAGAACTGCTTGTTTTATTGACAGCAAAGCCTTAATTCACCTTAAACCATTCATGAAAACTTATGTTTACTTATTAATACTGGTGTAATGTGGAAAATGACCATGGCAGTGAAGAGACATGGACAAGACAGCAGTGCTGAAGCCAGGATGAAGTAAAGTCTGCCTCTACTTCAACACGTCACTTTCCAGTATGACTATTAAATTCCAAGACACTTCTGCTGTCAGGAAATACTCATGAAAAAAAAAACAGGACAATTTCCTCTTCTAAATCCTGCTTCTTGAGAGCAGTCAACTACTATTCTCAGTTATTCCATTAGCTTAAGTAGATTTGTATGGAAATTCCAAAGCCTCTAAATGAAAAATTCAGCTCTCAGTACAGACTAATGAAGCCTGAGGTAACTCAGTAGACCTTTCTTTTCACCTATTCATTTGCCTTCCCTCTCCAAGTCTAAAAAATAATATAAAACAAAAGAAAGCACTTAAACAATAGGACTAAGATTACCCAATAATAATTAATAAATAATAGATTCATTCTCAGAATAGTTTGCTAGCAGATTTCACAGTGCAATACCGCAGACAAATAATTTGATCATTATTCACCCTGTGTAGCACAAGAAGTTGACGTCCTCCAGAAAAGAATCAAAAAGTTGCATTCAGTCATGTGCTTAAGTTTTAGCACATACATTTTCTTAACCCATTGCACAAATACACTATTCCAAGTTTTTAAACTATGTTCTATTGTTTTAAGATATCAGTGAAAGAAATCCTGATGAAAAGAAAAGAAGAGAAATGGAACGGTGAGCAGAGAATCAGAAACAGGCAAGTCCTGGAGAGCGCTGCTGAACGTATGCTTTAGCCATTACTCACCCAGCTTGCAGAGCTGCAACTCACATACACATGAGGAACAGATAACATGTTGATTACATAAATTAAAGGGCAACAGCTGAGATCACCTTGTTATATCTTTCTCTGAACCAAACAATTTCAAACAGCTAAAGCACATTATAATCCAAAACCTGTTTCTGTTCCACATGAATTCATAGCGGTCTTTTCAGGCCTTAAAAGTTACATACATTTCATCTTTTCTCCACAAGAATACAGACAAGGGTTTAGCTTGGGCTAATAGTACATTACCAAACAAACTGCCAGTAATTTATAGGAAAACTCAGTATTGCATTTAGTATCAGGTATCTCAAACAACAACTTTCCTTAAACTCCATCTTACCTTGACACAAACTTGGTCATATCCGAATCTTCTCCAGATTCCATTACAATGCTGAGATCACTAATAACAGCGGACACGTTCTCTTTGTTCTAGGTTAGAGAAGTAACAACATAATAATTTAGAAATTTCTCTAGCTAGGAGAAAAAAAGAAAATGTATCTACTTGCATATAAAATAGACAAAACGCTGCTAAGGACTATAATCCTTAAAATAACATTTTTCAAACTACAGCTCATATGTGTGGACATTTTCTTTCTCTGCAGCACTATCAGTACTATCCACACAACAAGGCTTTTGGAATAATCCCTGAACGAGTCGGCACAGAGAATATATACGTATAAAGGAAGACTTATAAATGAGAGGTTAAAAAAAGGTTAATCTACTTCCTTTCGTGTCACTTCTACTTCTTTAAGATGCTTCTCATTTTCCAACACAACCCTTAACTACCACATAAACCAGAAAACTCAATTATAAGGTTTCATCTGAAAACCATAACAATTCTACCTTAAGTTAAAAAACATAAGATAATTTTCCTGTTATTTTCCTCCTATTTTTTTTTATTTTACAGTCTACCATTTTGCCTCAAATTCTTGTGCCTTTCTACAATAACAACTGTTACTCAGGCATACGTGCATGATAACAAAATAAAGTGTTTTCAAATTAAAATCTCTAAAAAACTATTAAAAATCAGAAAATAAGTTCATACAGTAGAAATGGAGCCACAAAATAATTTAATTCTTTTTTCTATGCATTCTTGAACATACCAAGGAAATAGGTTAGATAACAGTGAATGAAAAAGCTTAAAATCCTGGCTTCGAGACCATAGCAAATGTTTCACTTTGTACCGGAGACTTCGTACTTTATTTTCCTTATACCCAGTAACTACAAACAAATGGGAATGGTAACACCAAGGAAACTAAACAGACAAGTTGGAGTCAAATGCCAACATATCACAGCAAGCTCTAGCACTGATTGGACAGAAGTACTGCCAACAATGCCATCAGTAAAGATGGAGAAAGCAAAGCAAGACACTACAAAGTTTAGGAGATTGAGCAAGGAACATCAGGAAAAAAAAAATTTAAATTTAGAGCAAAGAGTTCAACATATGCATGGAGCTTTAGAGAAGCTCGTAACAGTTGCAAGCTAACATGCTACCTTCTAAAAAAGCTGGTTTTACAATTAGTGGGTTACTAACACAGACCAAGATGCCATCTTGGGGTCAATAAAAAGACGTAAAGGAAAGCACTTGAGAAGAAAGAAACTCTTGTTTGAATGATTGCTTTCTAAAGAGGTTTGGCCTTATTTTGGCAGATTTTCAAGCCAGTTGTACATGTCCTCTCCTAATACCTAAAGGGTATTAAGTAAGAGGGGAAAATAAATAAATCAAATGATGCTTTTGTATTAACCCATTTTCTTCACTCACACTTCAACCTTCGTAAGCACCCACACATGCGAATGGTGAACAGACAGGAGCTTCTTTGTTTGCACTCAAAGCTGGCAAAACACCAGTCATCTTGGGAATATAAACTAGAGTTTTGGCACCGCATCAGACCAAAGTAAAGAACCAGCTAAGATGCAGAATAGGTCAGGCAGTGAGTGACCAATACTGCAGTAATACAGACATAATCCCAACCATTCAAAGCTAGTCAGAGCGAACACAGACTTGCCTACCCTTCTCCGTACACCTCTATCCTGGAATACAGCTGTTAACATGAATGACACTTAATATTTTAAGATCAAATTAGAAATAATTACAAGAACAGTCTGTTACTGTACATTAACAGGTTTGATTTAAGGTACTACGGAGCTGAATTAACCTTATTGTAATTTAACTACTAGATTAAATAGCTAGAGTTAACAATATGAAAAAAAATAGTTCTTCATCTGCTGCTGCACACCAGTGTATGTTACCCACTACACATTTCCCCAAAACAGCTGTTGTCTTTTATTTCTCAAGATGGGTGAAACTAGCTGCAACTTGACACTATCTTGTCCATGCTGATCTCAGTATGGGTTATTTTGAACACAACCCTTAACGCTGTATCCTAGAAAACAATCTTCTCCATTTTCGTACGCAAGAAGTCGGAGGTATAAAACAGCTAAAGGTAAGTTCCCAGGTCTTAGTCTGGCCTGACGTCACAACTTTTCTGAGAGCTACGGAGGCAGACTGCTGTCTCCACAGAAGAAAGACCTGCTGCCTTCACTGCAGGATGACCTGCACAGTCTACAAAGCCTGTGGCAAAACCGAGATAACATGCCACTACTTTTACACCACAGAAACAACCAGGCAGGCAAAATGTCTGAAGGGAATTGTTCTCAATCTAGTCATGAGACATGCTTTTTCGCTATAAAGAAATGGAAGACAGTAATTTTTTTAACCATATAAATTAGAAAACTGTATATCTTAAAAATACAATCCTTAAGCTTTAATTTTTAAAGTACCAAATTCTCTCAAAAATCTATTTGATGTAAACAGTTCTAACAAAATGAAAATATAGAACTGTACCCAATGGTTGCATTTTCATGGTTGTCTTTTCAGGTAGTCTTTTCAGCAGTCCTCCCAGTGAAAGGGAAGGGGCCTGAAAGGGCCAGTCGAATCTCGCAAGTCAACAAATGGCTACAGGAACGGTGCCACAGCCAGGGCTTTGGCTACTTACACCACGGAACTCGCCTTGGGAAGCCTGGTCTACGAGGGGCTGATGGGGTACACCTAAACGAGAAGGGGAAAGCATCTTCGGCCAAAGGCTTGTCAGGGTCCTCAAGAGGGCTTTAAACTAATGTTGCTGGGGGAGGGGGAGCACAGTTCAGCCCACGGCTGTCAGCGTGGCGCCAGTGCCAGCACCAAGTGCCCAGAAGCCGGGGAAGGATGGCAGGTAAGTGCGAGAGAACTTCAACAGCAGACCAAAAGAACGCCTGTCGCTCCAGCCAGCAAGTCGGCTTCATCAGGGCCCAGCTTGGTGCCTCTGTGCCCACGCACGCAGCACGGGGAACAAACAGGAAGAGCCAGAAATGTCTGCGCACGTGCAGGGCTATGACCTTGTTGGCATCGCGGAGACATGGTGGGATGACTCCTGTGACTGGAGCGTTGGGATACAGGCTCTTTAGGAAGAACAGGCAGGGGAGAGGAGGTGGGGGCGTCGCTCTCAGCAACCGGCTGGAGTGCGTGGAGCTCCGCCTGGGGATGGAGGAGGAGCTGACAGAGCTGATGGGCCAGGATTAGGGGGAGGGCAGGGACAGGGGACATCACAGTGGGGGTCTGTTACAGCCCACCTGGCCAGGAGGACACGGAGGACACAGCGGACAAGGCCTCTACAGACAGATAGGAGCAGCCTCGCGGTCACAAGCCCTGGTCCTCATGGGGGACTTCAACCACCCAACATCTGCTGGAGAGACTGCACGGCAGGGCACAGGCAGTCCAGGAGGTTCCTGGAATGCGTGGATGATAACTTCCTCCTGCAGGTGCTAGAGGAGCCAAGGAGGAGGGGTGCCATGCTGGACCTTTTCAACTGAAGTGGGCTTTTGAAATATATACACTCGGTATTCTATATATCACTTACTCTAGTGTATGTCATCAGCGATTAAGTAGTGCAAGTTTTACGCATTACGTAGACAAGTGGTGCCATCTACTGCTGTACGAGATCTAAGCAACACCAATGCAGCTTTAAATAAACACCCAATTGCTCATCTGAGCTCCTTTGACACAAAAAGATGTCAGCATTCTGCGGGAGCATACAGGTGAGAAAAAAACATTAATCTATCCAAGTCACATAATTCCCACAGGCTATTTCCATGCTCAGAGCCAAGTGCAGCTTTAGACAAGTAAACGGTACAATGTTATCACCAGGACCACAAGTTTCAAGTCATGCATGGACTTAAGAGGTTGCAAAACCTCTTAAAGAGGACCGAGTCCAGAGCAGGCCACACAGATGCTGAGAGGGCTGGAGCAGCTCTGCTGTGACGCCAGACTGGGAGAGCTGGGGCTGTTCCGCCTGGAGAAGAGGAGGCTCCAGGGAGACCTGAGAGCGGCCTTCCAGTGCCTAAAGGGGACTGATCGGAAAGACAGGGAGAGACTTCAGCAGGCCCTGTTGTGATAGGATGAGGGGTAATGGTTTCAAAACAGAGGGAGGGAGATTCAGACTGGATATAAGGAAAATTGTTTACACTGAGGGTGGTGGAGCACTGGCCCAGGTTGCCCAGAGAGGTGGTGGATGCCCCATCCCTGGAAACATTCCAGGCCAGGTTGGCCGGGGCTCTGAGCAACCTGATCCGGTTGGAGATGTCCCTGCTCCTCGCAGGGGGGTTGGGCTGGATGGGCTTTAACAGTCCCTTCCCACCCAAACCCTGCTGTGATTCTATGAAAATAACCTCATTCAGCTGAACTCCTGCAGTGTCAAGTTATGCAATCCACATGTAAATAAATACTCATTTCCCAAATTCATTATATGGCTTTTCTTAAGATTAGGAAGTACATCTTTACATAGCAACACTTTTTAATACTATCAGGTCCAATCATAGGGAATTTTTAAAAACATCTTTAAAGCTGAGTTTTCTTGAGAAGGAAGTTTCCTGATGTCAAAATTATTATTACAAATTGGGGTGTATTATTACAAATTAGAGTAACAGCTGTTTTCCACTGCTTATCATTTTGAAATCTGTGCTAAGAAAGGATTCTTATGAAACAGCTTCCTTGCAAAAAATCTGGAATCAGTGTAACTGCTGTGCAATCGCATGATGTAATAGCCAAGCAAACAGAAATATAACCAAGGTTAAAAAAAAAAAAAGAAAAAAAAAGAAAAAAAAAGTTCAAGTTTGTAGCATTTTAGCTTTTCCTCAGTTTCCTCAAGAGAGGTAAGGCTCAGAAGTTTCCAGTCTCCAGAACAAGATCTCTGACTATAGGAGAATACAATAAGAATTTCATGACTGAATGCTGAACTCAACCTTCAGAACTATTTTGCTTCGATGCGCATGGAATTCAAAAGTAGAGTCCAGCTGTTACAGAGTGAAAACAACCCACTCAGGCTTAGATTAAGGAGACACAGGCAATCAAAGTAACTAAACACCAGTTGAAGGTTTCAGCTGGAAAAGGAAGTACTGACATTTGTCCATTTAAAGTCTTGCTTCTTTATTTGTTTGGGGTTTTTATAAACATAAATCCTTACCTGCATTTCAAGAAGCTGGAATTCTATTTGAAAAGACAGGGAGTGGCAATTCCCTGATAATCTGTGCTTCTGCACTGTTCTGTTTCCAGCTGTTAGAAAATAAAGTTAAAAAAATACTTGATTATACTTCTATTCGACAGTTATTACATTTCTTCCATTAGTCATATTTAAAGTACCAACTGATACTGTTCATCAGATAAATATTGAAGTCAAGTTAAATATGTTAAGAACAAAAAAAAAACCAAACTAACTTCACAGTAGTCTTTCACTTTCCCACTATGAGAAATAAAACATAATTGTCTTTCTGCTAACATTGAAAGGAGAATTACAACGTGCATTTGCAAATGTAATGAACTGATGCAGTATGCTCAGTATAGCATCAGAAAAGGGCACGAAAATGCTTACTTTTTTCCACTGTTTTCTTTGAATGACTTGTGAACTGAATACCAGTAAATTTCATTAAAAATGAGAGATCTCTTTCTAGACTTTCAAGTTGAGCTTTCAGGTCAGACTGATGTCCCTTAGATTCTCTCCGAAATTCTCTTTGGAATGATTTTCTAGAATTTAAAAAGAAAAAAAAAATCATCAAAGGGTAAAAGACCCAGACATAAGAACATGTTTTGTCACCTCAGCACAGCAATACCTTTAAATAAAAGGCATTTGTAACATGATCTGATGATTTTCAGACCAAGATCAGTTTTCAACGAGTCAAATTTGAGTTGGATCACGTTACTGGGAACAGTAAACTATTCTAACTTACAGAAATACTTTATGGCACAGCCTTTATTATAAGTCTTGAGATACAAGTATCCATTTTGAGGAACGTAGAGCAAAGATGAGCTGTGATGCCTTTACTCATCTAAATGATTTATTTTAACTACGGAGCATACATTGAGTATACATTGAGTACAGAGTATCAGTTAAATAACGGAAATAAAAAGCCATAACATGGCACTTCTTTGACACATAACTAGTCACACTTGAACATGTCCCCAAACCTCATCATCTTTTTTTTCTTTTTTTTTTTTTTTAAAGTGCACTGAGCTGTTTCACAGTACATCACGGAAAACACAGCCTTTGCAGTCAACAACTTTGCAGGGTCTGTAAAGTAACATACCTGATCTCATGCTCTGGCAGTATGACTGCCCTTTAAAAAAAAAGGCAAACAAACAAACAAAACAAAACCCTAAAAAACCACAAACTACCAACAGAAGGCAGTAAAGAGATCAACCATTTATTATTTGTAATCTTTTACCATATATAGCCCATTTCCTAAACAAGATCAGGACTCTAAAAATAACATGAGGAAAGTCCTAATGCAGTGGCAAAAGCTCACCCTAAACAATTTTGGCAAAGAAACACTATTAATCCAAGAGGTGAAAAAAGGCATACATTGACATTAGTATCTCCTCGTCAGAAAAAAAGGTGGATTCTTGCTGGCTATCTTCATACAGTTCAGCCAATTGTTTAATTTCTTCTTCCAGTGACTGGATTTCATCTTCATAAACTTGACAATTGCTGTTGTCCATTTCTTAGAATCAATGTTACTAAATAAAACAAAAAGTATATTTCTTAGGCCAAATAACAAAGTTTAAAAAATAAGTTATTTTTATGCAAGGAAATAATTTAAGAAATGCAAATATAACAGTAGTCAATTGTTTCTCCTACCCCCTACTTAAACAGAGACAACTGTATTATGTTGTATGACTTTTGAAAAATGAAGAATTGGTACGTACAATTTTTAAGTACCCCAGCTTTGACCAGTATAATTCATACCTCCATAAAGAATTCTAGAGGGTCAAACGCTCCTGTATGCTCTAGAAGATTACACTAACATATAAACCCTGATCTTCAGCAACCAAATTTGACAGGAATTCTGTCGCCAACAGAATTAGGCTGGCAGTAAAACTTTGCTGTTAATATTACAGTACCCTGTCATCAATGTAACTTCTACTTACACCCTAGGATGTCCACTTAGAGAAAGACATTGGTCTGCAAGTAGACATGACAAGAGCAGAAAAGCTGCTTTTTCCATAATTCTGAACGTAACAAAGCTTCCCAAAAAACACAGTAACTCGCTTTGCTAAAAGCACTATGAACAGGAAAGATTCTACTTCTAGCGAGTACGGGAAGCTACTAGATACTAGCAAGGAAGTGAAAAAGAACAAGTTTCTGACTTTACATAAGGAAAAAAAAAAAAGAAAAGAAAAGAGCTTTCTCCAAAATAGATAATAATTTTACACAATCTACAACAACAAACAAAACCAGTGAGGATTAGAAAGAAAAATTCTCCAACTTTTACCACATCGTACTAGGTTTTCTTTAACTGGATGCAATGAAGAAAGTTTTGCTCATAATAAAGAGTACGTTGGGAAAAAGAAAAACATCCCAACAGTCAGAACTTTATGCTAGGTTCTTAGCGAATTCCTCTTTTAACAGCTGGGTGTTCTGAAAACGGTAACAGAACACAGACAGTGCTTACAGCTATTTCAACTCCGGTGATCCTAC
>JAAGAY010131618.1:0-34634 GCA_011801015.1 Ardeotis arabs
TGCAGAAGCAGCAGCAGGAGAAAAAAGAGGAGGAGGATGATGAGGAAGCTCTTCAAAAAGCTCGGAACTGGGATGACTGGAAAGATACGCACCCAAGGGGCTACGGCAACCGGCAGAACATGGGCTGATGCTCTCGCTGCAGAGGGAGCAGGACCTGGAGATCCTGGAAGGATTGCCCGTATCCTGGAGGAATAAATCCGCTGTACATATGCAGAGGTGTCCGTGGCTTCTCTGGGAGGCGCTGGCGTCGGAGGAGTGAGCGTGACAGGTTGCTTTGGTTTGCGTTCGATGTCAGGCGGAGCGCGCCGGTCACGTACGGCGGAAGCGCAGAGCTCCTGTCAGGCGGAGCTTTTCCGAGGGGTCGGGCTGCCGCTTTCTCCCAGCCAGAGGAACTCCTGAAAGCAAAGTACCTGAATTTGGAAACTGCTCTTTGTACTGTGGGTGGATGTATTTATTTTTTTTTTCCTCTGTATTTTAAGCAAAATAAAATCTCTTGTGCTGCCTAGCTCTTGCTGTGAAAATCCCTCGCTCTCCGTCCCGGGCTCTTCAGGAGCAGGTCTGGAGGGCTGGTTTCCGGCAGCCGAGGCAGCTGGGGGTGGGAAATGGGCAGCGTCAGGCAGGTTTTTCAGCTGCAGCCCTGGAACGCAGCAGCTTGCAGCGTGGCGTTTTCCTCGGCAGGGAGGTCTGTGTGCAGCCAGGCGTCCGGCGGCCTTTCCGCAGGCTCGTCCCGCCGTTCCTCCGCGAGCGGGCAGGCCGAGGCGTTGGGGGTGTTTGTGTTGAGTACCTCAGGTATTCCGAGGGCAAGGTCCTGACGGGCTGACGCTGCGCACAGTAAAACGCCTGAACAGAAGGGTTTGTGCTGGCGGCTGTGGCTGCAGTTGGTGTGAGCCTGGTACCAACGTCGGCATAAAAACCCAACAGCGCGTGGCTGCCGCTTGCCTACGCCGCCGTGGGACCTGGAGCGGGCCACAGTGCATTTACCGTCCTCGATCTGGCACAGTAGCTCGGCGGCAGAGCGCTCCCTCGCCTCTGGGGACAGGGGGATTCTGGCAGAATTTGGGTTTTTTCCTTCCCGGGAGCCAGCTGGGCTGCGGGACAGCTGGGATGTGCTGTACAGCTCCTCGTGATGAACCTGCATCAGCGGAGCTGCGGCCTGCGGTGAACGCTGCTGCACCCTTTTTCCAGATGCCGTACAATTTACAGGAGCAGGCGTTTTTCGCTTTAACACCACACACACTCCCTTCATTTATCCCTCTCCTGCGTTTGATGCCAGCCAGCTCTGCCTAGCGAGCGCTGCGGGAGAGGCAGACCCTGAGCAGTAGCTGCGGTCAGTTAAATGCCGTGGATTTTTGCTGCTCCTCCATCTTAGTGCTGCTTTTGTGCTGCTCCTGTTTCCCTCTCTTATTTTTCCCCCCCCAAATCCTCTCCAGGTGCTGTTCCAGTCTTCACGGGCTGGCTGAGCCAGGTGCCCTCTGAGGGGTGGTGGAGGAGGGGATGGCGCTGGACGCCGGGGTGACGGTCGGGGCCCGTCTGGCGGGCTGTGCTCCCGTACGGCGGAGCAGGAGCTTCGGGATGACGTTTTCGGGCGGTTCTGAGGGGAGTCACACCGGCAGAGCATGACAGCGGTTTGTGAAATACCCAAAACGTGGACGGTACCATTCCCCGGGGGACGGCGGCCCTCGCCGAGCCTCCGCTGGCGCCGGCAGCGGTGCCTTCCGAGGAGCAGTGCCTGCCCTTCGCGACGGCGGCTCCTCGCTGCTGGGCGCGACTCCTTGTCCTCCCAAGGACCATCGGCTCTTCTCCTTGCTCTGCGAGCTGGGGCTGGAGCGGGTCGCTCCCCTCCGCGGCGGACGGTTTACCTTGGATCAGCTGGTTGGAGCGGCTGGATACGCAATCAATCGCCCTCCGGAGTTTCCAAACTCGCCTTTCAACCCGCTGAGCCGGGCTCCGGCGCAGGACTCCTAGCCACCATGAAAACAATTATCGCAGCCTGTTCCCAAAATCTCAGCGGTAAGGTATTCCCCAAGTGTGTGTGAGTGGTTTCTGACGCTCCGGTGATGCGGGGAGGCGGTCGGGCGATGAGCGTTTGGTGTCCCTTTGGTTTTGACGGCTGAGGGGAAAGGGGGGAGTTCAGAGCAATTTGGGGTTCGCTGCAGCGAAGGAGGACGTACAGTTGCTCAACGGGAATGAAATTTCTGACAACGCGTTCCGTAACATTACTCCTGCAAGACGCTCCGGAGCGCTGCAGATTCCCCTTTGCCTTTCCTTGCTGCCCCGGGCCATGGAGTCTGAATTTCTGGGTTTGAGGAGGCTCCTGTCGCCGTGCCGGGGCCGGCAGCGGAGCTCTTGGGGTTTCTCTGCTTTCTGTCTGCGGTCTGGACGTTCAGGGAGTGCTTGAGGGGGAGCTGGAAAAAGGAACTAAAAAAAGCAACTGTCTGCCAGGCACAAATTTGCCAGGCAGGGCTCTGCATCTTCCCTGGAAAAAAAACAAACAGGGCTTTGGGAAGTAGAAAACAGCGGGGCTGTGTGGGCGGCAGGGCTGCGGGGGAAGCCTCGCCGGGGCGCGCGGGGACGGGCGGGAGGGATTGCTCAGGGCACAGCACGCTGCTCAGGGCGGAGGGAGAGGGAAGGCAGTTCTTTGATGCTGGTGATGGCTCCAGTGTTTAACTGGTTTCAGTTGTCCCATTCACGGTTTGGATTGAGCCGGGAAGAGTTGAACCTCCACCAGCCACCTGGACTGGGCTTTGGTGGTTCTCCTCCCGCTCGAGGGTCCCGTTGGGGACCTGAGGGTCCCTGGCCTGGGGAGCCATGGGGACAGGTCTGCTCCTGTCCCACCCTGAGCATCTCTGTCTGGCCAGTGCGCTGGTTTTGGGTTGTTTTCCCGAGAACACAAGAGCCAGGGTAGCTCGCTGTGCTCGCAGCGGTGGCCGTGCCAGGTGGTCTCCACCACGGCAGACCTTTGGCCGGGAGCGGTGCGCTGGCGGGACCAGCACCTCGGGCCCATTTTGGGGAGGAGGGATGGGGCCGCCCGTGGAGTTTGGATCCTGGCACCCAGCCGGGGTGGTTAATGGTTCACCAAGGTCAGCTGGAGGGATGGGGGCGGCGGGGGGAGTGGAGCGGCCGCGGGCTGCTGGACTGTCCCTCTCTGGAGGCACGGCTCGGCGGGGACCGCCGCGGGGACAGCCAGCTCGGCCACCCTGGCTCGGCCCCCGGCCGATGTCCTTGGGACTTGCCGGGGGGCGGACGCTGCCCCACGCCCCTCTGCCGCGCCGGCTGAGAGAGCACTGAATTCCCTGTGAGCCTGAGCCGGCCGAGCAGGGCACGGGAAGGGTCCTGGCCTTCGGGGAGCTCGGCACGGTGCGGGATGTGGCGCTGCGCTCGGCTCCGCTGGTGCGCCCGTGCTCACGGACACATTTGGCTGGGGGTGTGCAGCCTGCCAGCTGGCCCCCGAGCAGCCCCAGGTTGCCCGTGACCACCTCCTGGCATGGTCTGAAGCATTCTGGGGATGAGCATCCCGCACCCCATCCCACCCTCCTCATCCCACTGCTTCATCCTTCCCATCCTGCCTCCCGCCTCGCCCCCTTACCCCAACCCCGGCAGCCACGCGTGCTCCCAAATTCGCCTCCCCGCCACCTCACTGGGACGGCGTTGGCACGACCTGTGTTGTTTTGGGCTGGGTGCCCTGTCCCTCCCCGCAGGCAGCCGCGCCAGCGTCCAGACCGCCCTGCGCACCCTGCTCACGGCACCCTGGCCCTCGCAGCGGGACGTCCGCTCCTGGCTCCAGCTGCTCTCTGTCCTGCAGTGGGTGCTCAGCTTCCTGCTGCTGGGTGAGTAGGGGGCTGCGGGGGTCCCAGCAGGGCGGGGGCGTGCCCGCTCACCCCGCTCCCCGGCTTTTGTAGGAACCGTCAGCCTGCTGCTCCTCATCTACCTGGTGTTCACCAGCTTCTGGCCCATCTCTGCGCTCTACCTGGCCTGGTTCATCTTCGACTGGGACACGCCGGAGAAAGGTGGGGGCAGCAGGATGGGGAGCACGGGGTCCCCCTTTTCTCTGGGTCCGTCCCAGCACGGCAAACGGGGAGCGCCACGTCCCGCCAGCTCCTTCCCTCCTCCCCCCCGTCCCCATCATGATGGGAAGAGGGATGCGGTGGGTCTTGTGGGAGCGTTTCCCACGGGTCCTGCCGCCCGCTGGGGTGGGCGTCATCTCCCGCGGTCCCTTCCCGGTTGGCAGGTGGCAGGAGGCTGCCGTGCCTGCGGCGATGGCCCGTCTGGAGGCACTTTCGGGATTATTTCCCTGTGAAGGTACGGCGTGGGGAGCCGGGGGGGGATGTTCACGCAGGCGACGGTGGTGGTGGTACCACCCAAGAGGACGTGCCACCGTCGTGTCCCCACCGCCTCGTCCCATCCCCGCAGCTGGTGAAGACGCACGACCTGTCCCCCAGCCACAACTACATCATCGGCTCCCACCCCCACGGCATCCTCTGCGTCGGCGCCTTCTGCAACTTCATCACGGGCTCCACGGGCTTCGGGGAGATGTTCCCGGGCATCCGGCCCTTCCTCACCACCCTGGCCGGCAACTTCCGCCTGCCCGTCTTCAGGGAGTACCTGATGAGCGGGGGTGAGGGGCTGCGGGCTGTGGGAAGAGCCTACCACCGCCCCTCCTGCCCAGCTGGGCTGCTTTGAGCCGAGTTGGGTGCCCCAGAGGTGCCCCCCCTGCCTGCCCCGCTCCTGAGGGGCAATTCCCTTGGGCAGGGGGGCTCCAGGGTCCCGTCTGTGGGGGACTCAGGACTGACAGCGCGGGGAGCGGGCAGGGGGCGGGTGACGCTCTGCTTGCGCCCCGCCCAAACTGCACCCTCACCCTGCCCGCACCCTGCCCGCAGCCTGCCCTCAGGGCTGGGAACCCGCGGGACCCTGCCCCTCCCTGGGAGCTCCCCTGCAGCAGGGGGCTCCCCTGCACTGTCCCCACATGGTCCCCAAAGTCACGGTCCCTCGCGGGGTCCCTCGCGGGGTCCCGGACCCCCAGCGCTGCGCGGGCGGGTGGTCCTGCAGCACCGAGGGTCCGTTCCGTCACAGGCCTGTGCCCGGTGACGCGCCGCGCCATCGGGTACCTGCTGTCCAAGAACGGCACGGGCAACGCGGTGGCCATCGTCATCGGCGGAGCCGCCGAGTCGCTCTCCTGCCGGCCCGGCGTCACCACGCTCATCCTGAAGAACCGCAAGGGCTTCGTCCGCATGGCCCTGCAGCACGGGTGGGTCACGGGCACCGCCACCACGGGTGCCCAGGGGTCCCAATGCCCCCTCACCGCCCACCGTGTCCCCTCCACAGGGCCTACCTCGTCCCCTCCTTCTCCTTCGGGGAGAACGACCTCTTCCGCCAGGTGGTCTTTGAGGAGGGCAGCTGGATGAGGAGCATCCAGCAACGCTTCCAAAAGATGATGGGCTTTGCTCCCTGCGTCTTCTACGGCCGGGGTCTCACCTCTGTCCGGTCCCGGGGCTTCCTCCCCTACCCCAGACCCATCACCACCGTGGGTGAGCATCTCCCACTGAGGCGGAGGGAACCCCCAGAAGGTGGAGGGGCGGAGAAGGAGGACATCCTGTGATGGGTGTGGTTGGAAGGCAAAGCTCGGCTCGTGTCCCCGATGAGCCCAGCATGGCCCCACGCCCCCCAGCCTGACCTTCCTCCCCTCCCGGCAGTGGGGGAGCCGGTGGCGGTGCCCAAGATCGAGGACCCGAGCCGCGAGACGGTGGACATGTACCACGAGATGTACGTCCGCTCCCTGCTCAAGCTCTTCAACGAGAACAAGACCAAGTACGGGCTGTCGGAGACGGACGAGCTGCACATCCTCTGAGCGCGGCCGGTGCCGGCGGCCAGATCCTGACTCGCAAGGGCAGCTGGCTCTTGCGGGTGGGGATTTCAGCCGGCCTGGCACGGAGGACACGCAGGGGACGGTCCCTGCGCTGGCCCTCTGCTCCTCCGGCCGAAAAACCTGAGCGGGAGGTGGGAGGAGAGGGGGAGATTGGGAAAGGGTCCCCCATGAAAGGGGTTCGGAGGGGCTGCGGGTGACACAGCTGTCCCCTGAGGATGTGGGGCTGATGGGGGGGAGCTGGCGTGAGGCTGGAGGCCAGCAATGGGCACCGTCCCCCCCCAAGATAATTGGGACACCAGGAGATGAGCGAGGGGGGTGTCACGGGTGGAGAGAAGGCGATGGGCTCTTAGGGGTGGCATCCCCATGGGCTGGGGAGACATCCCCTCCCGGGGCAGAGAGGGGGCACTCCCAGACTTGGGGACCTGTGGAAGTGGCCTCAGCCAGGACCACCTGGCCCTTGGCGAGGGGTGGGCGCCGCCTTGGCCCTGGATGAACCTTTTCCACTGCCTCTGTACCCAATACAGATTTCCAACCCCCCGCCACTGCCCGTGTGTGCTGGGGGGGGGCGGATCGGTGGCCCAAAGCCGCACCCCCACACAGGTGGACGTGCCACCTGCCCGCGTCCCCTCCCTGGCTGCCCCCTCTCTGGGGCTGGGGTCGTTCTTGGCAGGGACCCTCGCACCACTCAGGTGCAACCAGGCAGCTCCGGGTCCACCTGGGCCAGGTTGGATATAATGGGAGGTGAGGGGCGGCAGCTGCTCTGACTGGGGTCACTGGGCTCGGGAGGAACACCACTCTCTGCTTTCGGCTCAGCGGTGAGTGCGGGTACCACTGTCCGGGGGGACGGGGATGGGGATGGGGGGCTGGGATGTGGCACCCTGGGGGCCCTCTCCCACCCCTCCTGGTGGGATGTGGCTGTGGTTGGCCAGTGCCATGGCTGGGAGGTGACACCACAGCGATGCTGTGGACATCCCGTCCCCAGGCGTGTGCTGGGAGTGATGGGGGGCAGCTCCTGGGCTCCCCGTGGTGGGGGGCAGCCCCATCCCGTCCCTGCCCGGGTTGGCGTGAGAGAGCCGTTGGCGCGATAGCCATCTCTGCTCCGCTCGTCTCCACGCAGGCGCTCGGTCAAACAAGAGGGCTGGGTAAACATTTGGAGAGCAAACGCCCGTAAAAGCAGATTCCTGTCCCGTCGCCGCGCCCCGGGTGGCTCTTCTCTGCACCCCGGCACTTCCTGGGGTGAGGGTGGGCGTCCCGTCCCCCTTCCTTCTGCTGCGGGGAGAAACGGCTCTGGGCGCAGAGGAGGGGAAGGGGCTTTATTGGGGGTGACGGGCAGCACGTGCCCCGTGCCGTGTCCCCCCCACCTCCCAAGGCCAGCAGTGTGACAGGGACGTGCCCCAGAGCCTCCATCGGGTACGCGGGGAGCCCAGCGTCGGCTCCGTCCCCAGGTTCGGTCCAGTACCCGCCCGCCGCTGTAATGCAGACTGGAGGGGCTGCGTGCGCCCGGGAGGGACAACGTCCCTTCTCCTCAGTGACCTATCAGCCCCCTCGCGTCCCTGGGAGCACCCCAGGGTGGGACGTGCGCCGCAGGCCAGCCCACCTCCCCAAAAGGGCTTTCTCTACACCCTTCCTGTGGGCGCCCAGTGGCTGCCCTGCCCCGAGCGGCACTGGCACCCTCCTCCCACGGCGTGCCGGAGCGGGGCTGCTACGAGCCCCCGTGGCCACCCATCCTCAGCCCTGTGGTCCCTGCCCCGGCAGGGGTGAGTCTTGGGGACACAGGAGCGCCAGGGCACCCACGCGGAGCCCGGAGGGGCTGTAACTAGTGGAGACCAGGGACGAGGTTCCTACAACGCCCCGTTGGCCCCTCAGCACCCGCCTCCGCTCCGTGCTGTCTCTTTCCCTCCGGTGTCGCTGGCAGCGTGGCTGCCACCCGTGACGTTGTCCATGGAGGAGGAGACCAGGGCCAGGTCGCAGGTGGGCACGGGCCGGAGCCGCTGTGCTGGCCCCCGGCGCAGCCGCCCCCGGTACTTGTCCCCAACCATGAAGTACAAGATGGGGTCGAGGCAGCTGTTGATGCTGGCCAGGGGCCGCGTGATCTTGTAGGTGAAGTTGATGATGTTGAGGGTCTGGCAGTCGGCTTGGAAGTAGCGGGAGGTGTAGTAGATGGTCCGGGTGATGTGGAAAGGCACGAAGCAGATAGCAAAGACGGTGAGGACGATGATGATCATCTTGATGGAGCGCTTCTTGTAGGAAGGCATTCGGGGGCTGGGGCTGGAGAAGTTGGACTTGCCGAGTCTCTTGGCCATCAGGCAGTAGCACAGGGCGATGACCAGGAAGGGGACCCCGAAGAGGAGGGCCATGATGGAGGAGCTGTAGTGCACGTAATGGTCAAACTCCTCGGGCTTGGTGGTGTCGTGGCACAGAGTGCTGTTGCCCTTGGAGCTGGTGGTGACGAAGATGAGGTTGGGGATGAGGCAGATGGTGACAACAAGCCAAGCGCCCACACAAACGATGCGGGCGTGCTTGGTCTTCACCCACTTCAGGGAGCGGATGGGGTGGCAGATGCCCATGTAGCGGTGGATGCTGATACACGTCAGGAAGAGGATGCTGCTGTAGAGGTTGGCGTAGAAGAGGAAGCGCACGATCTTGCAGAGCCCTTTCCCGAAGGGCCAGTTGTTGCGGTCGGCGTAATAGTAGACCAGGGTGGGGAGGGAGAGGACGTAGAGAGTGTCGGAGACGGCCAGGTTGACCATGTAGGTGGTGGTGGCATTCCATGGCCTCATCCTGCAGATGAACATCCACAGGGCCCAGGAGTTAAGGGGCAGCCCCACCACAAAGACGATGCTGTAGGAGACTGGCAGCAGGATGAACTTGAACTCCTCGTTGAAGACGCACTTTGCCTCCGGCACGGCTGTGGTGTTTCCTCCCGGCCAGGGAGCCACTGTCGGTGTCCACAGGGCAACTGGGAAGGTCCTCACTGAAGTGGCCATGTTCTCCGAGCCAGATCTAGGGGAGCAGTTAATAAAAGCACATTAATCGTCGGTCCTGACCATCGTCAGGCACAAAGCGTGGAAGGCAGCCAAAGGCGCCAGATTCCCCCCCCCTCCAGGAGCTCCGGCCACTTTGATGGTTCTCTGGTTTGTCTCAGCTCGCGCCTTTGGGCCTCGCGGGGAGCCGAGGGGGGCTTGGCAAACCCTCCCCTCCGCAGCCCCCGCAATGACACCCGTTAATCATCCCTTTGAGCCCCGCGCAGCCACTCCAGCGCCGCGTGGAGCCGGGAAGCGTGCCGGAGACAGAGGACCGCGCCGGCCCCGCCGGCCAGCAGCCCCACGGCGCGCCGAACAATGAGACCTTTATGAGCAACAGCAGCCCCCGGCCGCGGCCAGCACGGCCTCTTGGAAGCCGGCTCAGCCTAATTGGCACCATCCTGACAATGCTGCTCGTCCCAGAGGGCTCCTTGACAGAAGAAAGGCGGGAGGAGAAGAAAGGCTTGTCTAGGGGAGTATTATGGCCTGGAGAAATCCTTGGGGGGCTGTTCGAGGAGCCTTTGGGAGAGAGCATCCCTGGATGGCGAGGGGCCTCCAGCTGCCGGGTATTCTCCGCAGGAGAGGGATGAGCTAAGCCCTGCGCAGAGGAGCGGCGCCGCAGCCAAGTCCCGGCCCGAGGCAGGGAGGACCGTTCCCCTCGCACAGCATTCGGATCAACGGTTGGGGTCCGCAGCCTCCTTGGCAAATCGGGCCCCGGGGCTGAGGCGTGAGGGTGAGCCCTCAAAGGGTTGCGTTCACCTCTCGGGATGTGTAAAGCTCAGAGCCCGCTCCTCCAGAGGGAAGGGGGAGCTTCTGCCACCATCCTGGTGTCCAGCAACGGGCTGGGAAGGCTGCCCGTGCCCTGGCCCCTCCACGCCCACCACTGTCCCTGGCAAAGCGATTTCGGAGCAGCCGCTTCGGCCGGCAAGGACGGATGCTCGGATGAATAACCTGGGAACATCTGCCGTGCTGTTGGCAGAGACGAGGGTGTAGCCAAAACAGTATCTGACGGAGGGAGCGCTGGCACGTCTCCGGTTCCTGCCGGTCCCGAGCTCACCCGGGAGGTGACGGGCGCCAGGATGCAGAAAGACTCGGGGCTCAGGGAGACGATGCACGTTCGTGGGATGCTGGTGTTGGTGGTACCAGATGGAAGGCAGCATCCACTCAGACTCCATCCCTCGGCTCCTTCATCCCTCGGCTCCATCATCATCCCTCTCCTGGGTGCCCCTTGCCGTCGCCCCGAGATGCGCAGCCTGACACAGCGCGTACGCGGGCTGCGTGGGGTGCGTCCACGGGGCCAGCCGAGCTGCGATCCATCTTCTCCGTGCCTGGAGAGACATCCCTGTGTTTACAGAGATGATCGTAAATGAATCAGCAGGCAGATGGGCAGGGGGTGGCCGCGGGACCGGCCCCTCCGTGCCGCACGCACGTCCCCGCTCTCTGTTTGAGTTGTGGGCTGAGCCGCAGCTTTGGGCTCGCACCAAACGCCCTGCAGCTTCCTTCCCGCCGCGGCCGGCACGGGCAGCTGCCTGGCTTTATTACAAAGATGAGTTCAGAGAGCAACAGGTAGGTCCTGATCAAACATTAACAGTGGGAAGAACTTGCTCTGCTTTCCCAGAAGCAGGAGGGAAAACCAGCCTCCCAGCACCGGTGGTCCCGCTGGGTCCGTGCTGGTCCCAGCCCAGCGGCTGCCTCTCCCCAAGCTGCGACGCTGCCAAGGATGCGAGGCTCTGGAGATTTGTTTTCCGCTTCCAACCTCCCAGTGCAAGCAATCGTGAAGCCTCCAGCCTGACTGGACTGGAGGAGCCGCAGGGCTCAGTGACCAAAGCCAGTGCCCGTGACACAGGACAACAAATAATTACAACATGAAGAAGCCAATAAATAAAAAATAATAATCTGGTGTGAGAAACGCGTAAGGAAACGGAGCCTGAGCAGCTGCACGGTGCCCGGCTGCTTGGCGGAGGGCGCAGGTACATGGCTTCTGCCGGCTGACGAAGCCCGAGCGTGGTTGGCACTCAGCAGCGTGACTTAACCGCTCCTCAGCAAGCTTCTCTCGGGGATAACCGCTGACAAATGAAAACGCAGCAGAAGATGGCATTTGGCAAGCTTTATCTCCACAGGTTTCCTGCTTCCTCATCTTAGTCACGACCAAAACCAGCCGTTCAAATCACTGGTTCACATCGGTCTGCCCCAAGGACACGTCACCGCCGGGCCCGTCCCAGCTCCTCGCTGACCTCCCCAGCGAGGCTCTCTGGCCGCGGCCCCTCCGGCGTGGGCTTTTTGAGGACTGCAGCTGCGGTGAGGCCCAAGGCGAGCGTTCGGGCTGGCTGCCGGAGCGGGAGGTCGGCGGCACTGCAGGGAAGGGACGTGGAGCTGGGGTGGTGATACCCGCTCCTGCCCTGCACGTTTTGCGGATGCGCGAGGGCCGTGATGCCGGGGAATCCCTTGTCCATGGCAAGCACATCCCAGGAAGCAGTGAGGGGTCCTGCAAAACCCCCGCAGAGTGGAAAGGGGCAGGGGCTGGCAGCAGGGGGGCACGTGCTGCCCTTGGCCCTTTGCCGTTGGAACGGCTTGCAGCCCCCGCTAACCCGTCCTTCGGCCCCGCGGTGGGAGCCAGCGGCAGCAGCCGGTGCTAGGGATTTAGGGGGGTGTTGGAGAGGCACCCATGAAATGAATGAGTGGGGCAGCACCCAGGGCAGAGTCTGCCCCGGACTCTGCGTCCTGCGGGCTGGCGGGACTGGGCGGTGGGAGAAGGATGGCGGCGTAGCGAGTGGGAGCTCCGGAGAGGGGACCCAAGAGCGGGTTTGGGGGGGAGCGAGCAGCCGCCGAGGGATGCGGGGCTGGGCGAGCCTGGGACCGGCTGCTGCCGGAGCACGGGAAAAACAGGGCTTTTCTTCTCGCCTTAAGCTCTAGGAAATTGCAAAACAAGGGGAAATTATGCAAAGCGTCCCGCAGAAAGACCCTTGTCCCTAATCCCCACATGGTCTGTGCAGCCAAAGCCCCGGCACAAGGGGAGCGTGACCTCCTTTCTTTTCGGTCCTTCCCTTGGGCCGCGAGAGCAGCCAAAGCACGATCGGCCTGCGCTGCCCGGGCGGCCGTGCCTCCTCCCGGGGACGCCCTGCTCCGAGGTGACCCCCTTTCTCAGCCAGGGTGTCCCTTCACCCTTGGGTGGGCTGTCCCTGTCCCCCCGCCTCCCGCAGTGTCCGGCCAAGCAGCAGCACCCCAAAGGCAGCTTTGCCCCGTGAGGGGATAGCAATTTGAGGGGACTGAGAGGAAGATGAAGGAGAGGAGGTGGCCGCATTGGGAAGGATGAAGGCCCTCAGCGACACAGGAGGGCAGTGGGGTGTTAGGGAGGAGGATGCGCGGAGGGATTTGGGGATGGTGGAGGGATGGGGAGAACCGGCTGACCCCCACCCTGCACCCATCCAGCCCTGGGGATCCCAGCTCCATCCCTCGTGGGGCCGAAGCTGCTCCCCACGGGTCCCCCCGGCTCACCTGCGGTCCCGGGCTGGGGCGGCTCTCAGGAGCGGGGCAGCCCAGGGGAGCGGCTGTGCCCCGCGGGGCCAGGGGCCGTGCTGGTGGGGGCCGTGCTGGCGGGGGCCATGCTGGCTGCCCTTCGCCGTGCCGGGCCCGCTCCCGCTCTCCCGCTGCTGGGAGCAAAGTGCCTGGGAGAGGCAGGGCGGGAGGCGGGCGGAGGCGGGGGCAGGAGCGCTCGGTGCCAGGTCCCTGCCCGTGTCCCTGCCTGCCCCAGGGCTCAGCTCCACCGCGCTCCCGTCCCGTCCATCGCCCTCGTGGGTTTTGGGCCATCTGTACCCCTCGGACGCCAGACGGGTGGCCATCACCCATGGAGCCACAGCCCTTTGGAGGACAAGGACCTTTGGCCATGGGGACCACGGCCCCTCGACCACAGGGGCCTCTCGTCTGTGGAGACCGCAGCCCCCCATCCACAGTGACCAAGGACCCTCGCCCAGCGCGGGGCAGCCCCACCGGGGCCACGCGGGTCCCGGCAGTGCCCCCGTCCTGTGGGGCAATCCTGGGGACAAAGGTGGCCACTGCCACCTTGAGGCCAGCCTGGGCATAGTGTCCCCAAAAATGGGGACACCTCTGCGTTGCAGTAACTTTGTCAGGTTGGGATGTCCCCGCGTTTTGTGGGGACCGTGTGCCCCCGCTGCCCGCAGAGCTGTGCCTGGTCCGGGGGATTTAACGCCTTTGCGAGCATGCAGGCAGGCGAAGGGTGGGCGCTGTGCGAACGCGCTAGCGCTGCGATGAACAGGGTGAACGGCTGCACCCCGAGGCGCCGGGGACAGTGGCCAAGAGCAGCCCAGCTCCCTGGGGAGCAGAGGGGCGAGGTGTGCGGGGCTGAGCGGGCGCACCCGGCGCGTTCGGAGGGGAACCGCGGCACCGCCGCACAGGACAGCGGGCAAGGGCAGCCTCGAGGGCCAGGGTTTGGAGGGTCCCCGGTTAAACACGGGGAACGTGGCGGGCAATGCTGGCACTCTCCTCGCCCAGCTTGCTGGCTCGGCTCAGCACGCTCCCTCCTCATCCTCACATGGAACCAGGCGTTGCAGACACGCACCCCAGCGTCCCTGAGACTTTATTCTGGACGGGGACAGCAAGGGGCATCGCGTAAGGGAACGGCGCCGCAGCCTCGGGAGCGGCTGCTGCAGGAGAACTCGTCTGACCAGGGCCGAGTGTGAGGAGGAGGGAGCAGCCGCTGAGGCTGAAGGCACGATGGCATGTGAGGCTGGGCTGGCCACCGACGCTGCTGTGCCCTGAGCCTCGAGGTCCAAAGCACCCAGTGCTCCCAGCTTCCCAGGCAGCCTCAGCATCTTCCAGGTCCTCCGTGCCTCCTTGCTGGGGCACCTTCCGTCACTTTGGGGAACGAGGATGGAGACGGACAGCGAGACCTAGAGAGCGTCCGTCCCGACGGCTGCAAGAGCTTCCTGAGACTTCCCAACTGAGGAACACCATCGCTCACTGGTGAGGTCAGGCGAGTCGGGAGCAGGTCCAGCCCTGGGCGTCCTCCTCGGCAGCTCTGCCCGCCCCGGGCGCTCCGCAGAGAGCGCACACGGGTGCGGGGGCCTGGGCTAGGTGCTGGGTCCGAGGTCGGGCGTCCGTGGCAGGGTCACCGCCGTGCCCTTGTCAAGCTGGGGGTGGGATGGGCTGAGCACCCTGGCCTCCAGCAGCTCCCGCTCCGTGACGTCTCTGCATGCGGGGCGAGGGGGAGGAAGTGCTGAGGGAGCCACTCGCACAGCCCCAGGGCATCTACGGAGACTTGGGGATTTTATATCCTCACGTGCTGCGCATTCCCACCCCAAGGCTCACCTCTCCTCCCCTAAGGGGTGCAGGGCTGTGCCAGGGACTCTGGGGTCACGGGAACTGGCCCGCGCGGTGCCCCCCTTCCCGAGCTCCAGGGCCTGGGCGTACCTGAAGATCTCCGGGTGGTCCCAGCCGTGCTCCTGCAGCCCTCCCACGTCCTGCCGCGAGCTGAGGTGGCTCAGGCACCCGCCAACACCGCGGGATGGCTCGCCCCTGTCGCAGGGCCGCTGGGGAAAGAGGAACAAGGACGCACACCAGCAGCGTCACACCAGGACCACAGCATCTCCACCTTCACACCCTCCTCCTGCGTTAACTGGGCACATCGCTGCTCCTCCACCTTCCACCGCATCCCACCGCCCGCACCGTGGTGGCTCCACCAGGCAGAGCTGCCATGGTGATGGGACCCGGATCTGCTGGTGGCCCCACGGCCAAAAGCAGGTCCCCTCCCTTCCTTGAGGTCCCCAAGCCCCCCAGCTGAGCTCCAGAGCCCCACGGGGACCACGGTGGTACCTCTCCAGGGTGGCTGTGCTGGCGAGCATCCGGCATGCCCCTCACCACCTCCCGGCAGGGCCGCGGGGGCGGCTCCAGGGCGCTGTGGGTCTGGCGCAGCAGGGTCTTCCAGCTGTCCCCTCCGCGCTCAGGGGACGCCCAGTCCAGCTGGCTCAGGTGGGTGGCCATGTGCAGCGCCGTCAGCGAGCAGTCGCCCAGCCCCAGCGCGTCCCTCGCCAGGACGGCCGATTTGGGTCTCTTCTGCTGGTCCGCGCCGGGGGGACTGAGCGGGTGCCTGGGGGACAAGTCCCCCGGCGCGCAGCGGGACTGGCCACCCCACCGCTCTTCTTCTGAGGGCAAAGGGACCCGCGCCCCGAGAGGGCTGCGCTGCCGCTGGCCCTTGCCCGGGCTCTCCGCCCGCTCGTCGTGGGCTTTGCCGGCACTGCGGGCCAGCGCCCACGCGGTGGGGACCCCCTCAAAGATGAAGTAGGCTGGGTTGGTGTAGCCGGCAGCCGGCTCCGGGAGGCTTCGGGGCCGGCTCCTGGAAAGCACAGCGGGAGAGGGCTCAGCATCGCCCCGTGGCCGGGGCTGGCGGCGGCGCTGAGCCCGGCTGCGGTACCTGAGGCGCTGTAGGGGTGGCTTGGGGCGCGTCGGGGCGTCTGCCGCCGGCTCGGCATCCTCCTCCTCGAAGCTGATCCACTCTGCGAGGGCACCAAAGTCTGGCCTGTCCCCAGCGGGCACCGCACGGCGCCTGCCCACAGCCGGGGTCCGGGAGGGGGGCACAGGCACAGCACTGAGCCCCCCAGCCCCGGGGGATGGGAGGGGGCAGGTGTGCGGCCATCTTTACCGTAGAGCCTCTCGCGGGTGCTGCGCCTCTCCTTGGGGACCCGGACCTTCATCCAGCCACGCATGGAGCCCGTCTCCTCGCCGCGGTGGAAGAGGAAGGTCTCAAACTGCTGGGCCATGCTGCCAATCATTGACCTCATGGCAATGCAGCACTCGCCTACGGGCATAGCGCACGCCCACGTTAGCCCACCCTGGGCAGCGCGGGGGGCAGGCGAGCCCCCTGTAAGCGGTGCCACCCCAGAGCGAGGTGGGTGCTGTGCTTGGCACCCCCTGAGCCACCGTCCCCAACACACCGTAGGACTCGCAGCTGTCCACGCCCTTGATGCTGAGGAGCAAGTGCTGGTCCCCCAGGTACTCCAGGTCCGGTAGGATGGGGTTCAGCTGCATGTGGAGAGAGGGGGTGCTCGGGGGGGGCTGCCTGCCACAGGGTAGGGTGGCACAAGGGTGGATCTGTCCTGCGGGGGGGGACGGTGACAGCCCCCAGCACCCCTTGGGGCTCAGGGTATGGAGCCAGCGGGAGGGATGGGGAAGAGCAGGGAGGAGGATGCTCAAGGTCCGGGTACCCCGCTGCGTACCACGGGGAGATGCTTTGCGGACCAGCCCAACTTGAGGAAGCCGGGGACGTCGCAGCTCTGGGAGGTGTTCTCCCCGCTCCGCTGGGCCTCTGCCAGGGGAGAGCGAGGGGTACGGCTCCAGCCAGGGCTGGGTCACCCCCCGGTGCACCCCGGCCCCGCGGGGCCACCTCACCCTCCAGGCAGTAGGAGTGGAACTCGATGTAGCACTTGCTGCGGCTGGCGGTCTTCACGATCACCTCGATGCTCTCCCACTCGATGCAGGCCAGGGGCTCGGGGTCGGAGCCAGGAGCTGCGGGTGGGCACCGACGAGTTGGCGTGCACCCGTTGAGCACCCGTGGTCGGGGCTCGTCCCAAAGCAGGCGCGAGGGATGACGGACCCCAGCCCCTTACCCTTCTTGGGCACAAACTGCGACGTCACTCCCACCTCGAAGGTGGCGAAGACGGGCGAGTGGTCGCTGGTCACGATGTCGTCAGTGCAGCCTGCACGGCGGGAGGGGGGGGTGGGTGACGGTCCCCGAGCCCTGGGGTCCCCCCAGCCCGGGGGTCTCACTCACCATAGGAGTTACAGACCACGTGGGTCTCTGGGTGTGACTTCCACAGGATGCGGTCGCACCACGAGGGGACGTTGATCCTCACCTAAAAATGGGGAAAAGAACTGGTTTTGTCCCCCCTCAGGTCTGGCTCCCCCCCAGCCCAGAAAAGCACCCCAGCAGCCCAAAAAGTGAGCTCCTCCCGCCGACCCCCAGCGCTGTCCGAGCCTGGGGTCCCATTCCTGTGTCCGGCAGCTGGGCCGGAGGCTCCGGGAACTCACCCCTGTGGGCTTGAACTTCTGCCACATGTAGGTGTCCCGGGAGCCCCGCTCGTACCGGTACGTTGGCGGGAAGGAGATGTCACCCTCACCTGGGAACCGAGACACCAGGGTGGGATAGGGGCCAGCGTCCCTGCCCGTCCCCACGCCTGCAGCCGGCCAGGGAGAGTCTCCACAGGGTGTCACGGTCCCCGCGCCGGGACAGGGCAGCGCTGTGCGCCGGAGGTGGCACAGGGACCAGGGCAGGGCCAGGCGTCCCCTCACTCACTGAACCGCAGGAACACCTTGTTCTTCTCCCGCTCCAGGGTGAGCTGGTCGACGGCCAGGAGGGCTTCAAACTCCTTCTTGGTTATGTGGGCGAGGATGTCCTGCGCCAGGGCGGGGAGGCACGGTGAGCCCTGGCTGCTCTCTCCGCTGCCAGCGTGCCCCCGTCCCAGCCCCGCCGCCCGCGGCGTCCCACCTGCACGTCCATGTCCAGGCGGTAGTTGAGGTCCCCGAACCAGAAGAGGTGGGTGAAGCGCAGGGTGAGGTCGAAGGCGCTGAGCCGCTTGTCGCCCAGGACCAGGTTGCGCAGGATGTCGCTGTAGTTCTGGTTACGCCTGCGGAGGGGACGCCAGCACCGCGTGAACCTCCCCGGGGACATCTCAACCTCATCCTGCCCTTGCCAGGTGGGGACAGGGACAGCCCTGCAGCCTCCCAGGGCTCCTCCAGGCCCCTGAGACCCCAGGGCAGCCCCGTTCCCCCAAGCCCCTTCATCACCTGTGGGTCTTCTCGCTGCCGGAGGCCAGGTGGCAGTTGATGAACCCAAAGGAGGTCCCATTGAAAAGGAAGGAGACGCCCACAGCTCCCTTGTTCCCTGTGGGGATGTGCTGGGCAGTGAGCTCGGGGGGGGGGGGGCCCAGAGGTCCTGGGGTGGCCACCAGGCTGCCCCCTCGCTCTGGGGCATCCCATCCCATCCCATCCCATCCCTACCCAGTGTGTTGGCGATCCCGGTTTTCACGCTGGAGGTGTGGACGTGGCTGATGCGCCGCTCGTGCTCGGGCTTCACCAGCACAACGATCTTGATGCTCCAGAGGCATTGCAGGGCGACCTGCCAGAGGGGCGGGGGGGTCAGCCCACCCACTCCCCCCACATCACCCCACAGCCAAGAGCGGCTGGGACAGAGAAGCAGCAAGGTCAGCCAAGCCACCCCGAAAGGTGGGTCCTGGGGAGGGCACTGGGTCCACTGGGCACTGTGTTTGGTGTGGGAGAGGACCCTGGGTTTGGGGGTAAGAGCCCCTGGGGCGATGGCTGCTGGAAACCAGCTCCCTGAGACTGCCGGGGAGGGCTTCAGCCTGCTCGGCACCGGGTGCCCCCCCAGCACAGCCGGAGAGGGTCCAGGCTGCGCCCCACCGTTACCACTCGGTAGTCGATGGCCATCAGGGTCTTCAGAGACGCGCGGAGGAACTCGACCCACTCGCGGTCGCCCAGGGAGTTCTCCTGGGTGCCGATGACGTAGATGTCGTGGGGGATGCAGGCGGTGGTCTCGTCCTGCGTGCGCCCCAAGCCCCTCGAGGTCAGCCAGGAGGCGAGGGAGCGGGGCGGCGGGGTGCTGCCTGTGGGCAGGGGACAGCGAGTCACCGGCCAGGGGACAACACGCCAGGCTCCTCGAGCTCCTCTCCAGCCTCAGACCCCACGCATCTCTGGGAGCCGGCGGGGATGGGAAGCATCGTGCCGGTCCCATGGTTCACCCACGCGTACCCCAGACTGCTGCTGGGATTTACCACTACCGCCCAAAGCCCTCCCAGTACCCCAGCTCCTCCGCTTCCCCCACAGCCACTGGGCAAGCGGATCACAATGGGACAGACAAACCCAAAATCAGCCAGGTTGGGATCTCCTCCAGCCTCCTCATCCCACCGAGGACCAGCTTGGACCTCCTGGGGCCGCTCCTTGCAGCCCTCACCTCCCAAAACCCGCTGGGGCTCACGACGAGCCATGGCAGCCTCCCAGGACAAGGCGACCTCACCCCGGCCCCTTACCCATGTTCCACGTCCCGACGTACACCGAGATGAGGTCGGGCTCGTCCAGGTTGGAGTGCTGGATCTTCATCAGCTGCAGCAGCTGGCAAAAGGCCTCTCGCTTCTGCGGGACGATACGGGTGTCAGGGTCCTGAAGGGGAGCCGCAGGACCCCAGAAGGTGCCGGTGGCGGGATCAAGGGGACATCACCCCCAGGCGTAGCAGCTGGCTCGCAGAGGTGGTCTCAGGCCTGAGACCACTTGTTTTCCGCATCCCCCGGGACACGGCGAGCGCAGCCGGTGCCGCTTACCCGCGCGCTCGGGAAGACGAAGTCTCTGCTCAGGCTCTTCTGCGGCTCCCGGTCGTACACCAGCCTCACCTTGCTCTGCACGCTCTGGTATTTGATCAGCTGCAGGACTGAGCACCGGGCATGAGGGGGGCATCCCTCACCGCGGAGGCGGCAGACAGCGTGGGATGGGGGCTCAGGGCGCGACCGGGTGTGTGGCCCATCACCCCGGCATCAGGCCTGCGCCAGGGAATCCCGCAGCCCCTTACTTTTATCCTGCGGGATGACCTCCTCTGGGGACCCACTGCCCCTCTTGGTGATGGTCACGGTGCCCGACTCCACGTCCACCGTCAGCGCTGCCCGCTGCGACTTGCCCACCTTCACCTGCAGCCAGGGACGCAGTTCCCGGGTCAGCCCCTGCCCGAGCGGCGACGCCGCGGCCCTGCCGAGCCCCTCGCCCTCACCTCGAAGCTCTGCACGGCCAGGGGCTTGGCAGCCGGCGGGGAGGCTGCCGCCACGCTGGGCAGCGCCAGGTTGTGCCTCGACACCGTCTCCTGCAGCGACTTCAGCACCTGCCGGAGAGATGGGCACTGGGTTAACTGGGAGCACTGGGCACCCTGCACCAGCCCGTCCTGCCCCGAGAGGCGACCACGGGGATGTGCCACTGCCAGCTTTGCCAGGGGGTTTAATTTAGGGGAGGGGGTTGCTGGAGCAGGGTGAGGTTCCCCAGCCCAGGGTGCCGGCAGCGCAGGGCAGCGTCTGCGGCTGGCAGTGGCCGTGCTCCCCCGGCACTCGGCCGGGCTCCTCCAGCCTGGCATCGCGGCGCCGGGGACAGGCACCTTCTTCTCCAGCGAAGAGAGGAGGTGGTTGACGGTAGATATCTTGTTGAGGAGCAGCTCAAGGTCTGGATCGCTGCTCAGGAGACCCTGAGGGAAAGGACGGACGTTTTTGGAGCGGAACAGTGGCACTGGACCTGTGGATTCCTCCCTGTGGGGCTGGGCTGCACCCCAAGATGTGGGGGTCCCTGGGGTCTGGCAGGGGAAGCAGTTTCCCCCCCCGACATGTCCTGGACCGGCTGCAGGAATGAGTCCCTGCTTGTCCCCAGGTCCCCTCTGCCGGCTGCGGGGACCCCGGCACACACAGCACCCAGGGACCACGGGCACACAGCACCTTTGGGTGCCAACGGGAACCGAAACCACCCCAACTGCCTCCCCCATAGACCAGCCGCACCCAGCCACGCGCGGTGGCCCAAGGGGTCTCACCTGCTCCCTGGCTGGGCTGCGAGGGGACACGGGGGGGTCAAACACCCTGGCCAGCGTCTCCAGACCCGCCAGCGTGAAGTCGATCTCGCTGCAGGGGAGAGGAGCGGGTGAGCGCCGGCAAGGGCATCTCCCGCGCCTCGGCGGCGACGCTCGGCCACCGCGAAGGGGACGGGGACGAGGCGGGCGGCGTTCCCGGGGCCACTCGCCTGTGCAGCGCACGGCAGGCGGTGACGAGCGCGGTGCTGAGGTGGCGCAGCTGCGGGTGCCCGTGGCGCAGCGCCTCCAGGTCCAGCTGCAGGTGGTGGTTCAGGTACTCGGCCATGAAGCCCATGAAGTCGCTGGCTGGGCTGCAAGGTGGGGCGAGCATCTTTGGAAAGATGCCCCCATGGCGAGGGAGGGGTTGCCGTGCCCACCCCCTCGCTTCTGTCAGCGTTGAGCGGAGCAGGGGCGCGTTACCTGCTGTGGACCTGCTCCTGCAGCCTCTGGTGCAGCTGCTGCGAGATGTGGGTCCGGCCGGCCACCGGCGCACCGAGCCACGTGCCCGTCCCGGCTCCCCCGGCCAGAACCGTGCTGGCCGCGTGCCTGCCGCCCCGGCCGTCCTCCCCGTCTGCGGGCAGAGGACAGCCGGCTCAGCAGGACACCCTCCCCACTCACGGCATGCTGTGGCCCCCGCCGGTCGCTCCCCGCCTCACCCGAATCCTCGTCGGCCCCCTGCCTGGCCCGGTGCACGGGGTACAGCAGGGGCGTCACCAGCCCGTTGTTGGGCTGCTGGTAGGCGCCAATCAGGTCGGGGAGGGTGCGGAAGCACTTGGCCTGGATGCCCTGGACGGTCTGGGGGGGCAGAGAGGAGATCAGTGCCGTCATGTACCCCTCCTCTGCCAGACGTCGTGGGGATCAGCCCTCAGTGGCCAGGCTGCGGTGCAGGGGACAGTGGCAGGAAGGGGACAAGTGTTTTGCTGTGCCGCCCCGGACGGGCTCGCTGGTGGTAGCCACGGAGCTGGCGAGGAGGCAGCCTTCCCAGGCGGCCCCATGCTGAAGAGGTGGCTGCAAAGCGCTCGCATCCTGCCGCGCTGGGCGTTGCAAGCAGCTCGTGCAGAAAAACAGCAAACCGCACCGCTCGCTCGCAGCGCCGGCGCGTCGCGGAGGCGAGAACCCTGGCCCCTCCGCACCTGCATCCTGCCCGCAGCGCCCGGCAGCGTCAGCGCCCGGCTCTGGGCACCCGCCACCACACCCACCTGGACGGAGAGCAGCCCCTCGTCGTCCGGGAGGATGCGGTAGGTGTGGACATGCCGCTGGAATCTGGGAGAGAGCAGAGGAGGGTCCGCCATCGCGCCCCCCCCACGCCACCGTGGGCGCATGGCAGTGCTGGGGGCTGCCCGGCACCCAGCCCTGATGCAAATGCCCCGTCCCCTCCGCAGAGAGAGGAACCGAGCTCTCGTTTCTGGAAATAAAATCATCACCCTCAGCTCTGCATCTGCACTCATTGGCGGCGGAGGACACGTAGCACCCCTCTGCCTCCGAACGGCACCCTGCCTGCAGGGGCACGGCCGCGGGACGCGGGGGGCTCAGCCGAATCTCTGCCAGCACCCACTGGGGCACCCAAGGCCGCATGGCTCCGCGCGGCAGGGAAGGTTTTTGGCCAGCCGCAGCCCAACGCCGTGGTACCCACGGCTGTGACAGCATGCATGCACCCACTCCCGGGCCACCACAGCACCCCTGCCCGGGCCGCCGTCCCGCCTGGCATCGCCCCGACCTCCGACTCGGGGGGCCGGGAGGCTGAACCCCCGGCGTGCCCCGCGCCCCTCAGCACCATGTGTTTGCAATTTGTCCCACGGGCCGGGCCCGGCCAGCCGTAGGAAAGGGGGGGTGGCATCCTGCCAAAGCCGCTGAGGCGCCGCCCCGCGCGCTCCCCACCACAGACGTGTTGCTGGGCGGCAGGAAGGGGTGCAGGCGGCAGGAAGGGGTGCAGGCAGCGAGGAAGGGGTGCAGGCAGCCCCAGCCGCCCTGCTCGCGGGGGCCATAAGCTTGGTTCCAGGCCTGAGGATGGCGAGGGGCCCCGTGGGCGGCAGGGGACACAGCCCCAAAATCCCGGCATCTGAGATGTTAAACGTGGGCGTCGCGGTCCGGATGCGGCCGTGCTGAGGGGTGGAGGGAGAGGGATGTTTGTTTTCGCAGAGGGAGGGCGATGCGAGTCAGCCGTTCCCGCGCACGGGGCTGGGATGGCGGGCAGCCCAAAACGGCTTGGCGTGCCCTGGATTTCGGGTTCTCCCTTCAGCAGGGCTGCTTCTGCCTGCTCTCAAGGACACGGGGTTTTCCCCTGGTCCCACCTGAGGATCAGCCGAAAACCCCCATGCCGGAGAGAGCTGGCACCTCGCGCCCCCCAGCATCCCTGCAGAAAGCTTTTCCGTGAAGTTTTGGCGGTGCCAGGAGCAGCGTGCCCGGAGCGGGAAAAGGGACAGAGGGATGCCAGCATGGGACACGAGAGAAGCGGCCAGCAGAAGGTGACTCACAGGAGGCAGAGGGCATAAGCCCCCGAGACCGACTCGCTGTCCCGCACCAGGAAGCAGCCGTCCTGCCCGGCCTTGGCCAGCAGCTCCTCCGCCATCACCCGGCTGATGTCCCGGTGGTACCAGCTTGCTGCCGCCATCCTCCGAAGCGGTGAGGAACCGGCTGCGCTGTGTCCCCGTCCCGGCCCCGCATCGGGGCTCAGCGGCGGATGCTGGCCATCAGCTGGCCCACGGAGTCAGCTGGGGAAGGTGAAGGTGGGGATGGCATGGGGGGACCAGCGCCCCGGTACCCGAGCGAGCTGGCGGCTGGAGGTCCCTGCGGGTGAGGTGCAGCCACCCAAATGATGCTCATGGGGTTGGGGTCCCCCGCGGCCAGGCAGTGTGGCAGGAGCAGGACTGAGGGGATGGCTGAGGGAGGCTGGGGGTCCGGACACTCCTCATGGCGGGGAGCTCCAGCCTGCGGGGTGCAGGGGGGCAGAGAGGGGCAGATCAGCGATCAGATCTTTGCCACGGGGGGATCGCCCCGTGCTGCCGCCCCAGCCCCACGGCCACCATCCTGCCCCGATGCACAGCAAGGAGAGGCCGTGCTGGCGTCCCGGCGGCGCGCGGGGGCCCACACCTCGCCCCACACACTCACCGTCCCTCGCAGACGCGGTGCGGGCTCCTGCGGCTCTTGCGGGGTGCCGTGGGCAGCGAGCTGAGCTTTCGGGGTGCAGCTGAGCAGGAGCGGAGCCACGATGCCGTACTGGCTGCGCTGGCCTTCCTCCCGCGGGGCACGTCAGCCGCCCTGCCTGGCACGCGCTGCCCGATGGGGCGGCGGTGTGGGGTCAGGCAGCACCCACCCCGGTGCCCCTGCTCCCTGTCCCCACCGGCCAGGCCCAGCCTCTTGACACCCTGTGCCGCTCACTCGGCACTGCGGCGGCCGCCGCGCTCTTCCTCCTTCTCTGCGCTCTGCTCTCCTCATCGCCAGGACCAGCCTCCTCGCTCCTCCTCCAGCTCCAGCCCCGCTACGAGGGGAAGCCTGCGGCCACGCTGGGCTGAGCATGGCGGAGCTCAGGCAGGAGCAGTCCCGGAGCCGGGGATCTGCCTCCGCCCCGCTCCCCACTGCTCATCTTCCCCATGGGCGAGGGGCGGCGGAGCGGGGAGAGCCCCATCCCTCGGGCAGGACCCCAGGAATGGAACCGCCAGCCGTGTGGGACAGGGAAACGTGGCTGCGGTGGTGGGCAGTGCTGAGTTCCGACGTTTGCTGCCAGCCTCGCGGAGATGGAGATGTCACACTCATGTCACCCTGTTTGTGGGTGCCCTGCCTCCGGGTGCAAGGGAAGCGGGGTTCAGGGGCTCCCGGGAGGGGGTGTGGGGAGGAGGGAGGCTTTTCCACACAGATCCTGGGTGTGGACACAGAGGTTTTGCTCCTCGTGGCTGCACTGGGGTGATTAGAACCAATTAATTACAGATAAGCAGCAGCCACTGTCCACTGCCAGGGTGCCCAGGAGCACCAGGGTGATGGGACAGCGGGTTCCTGCCAGAGGAGGATGAGGATGAGGATGAGGATGAGGATGAGGATGAGCTGACCCGCACTCCCCACATTCTGCCGCGCTTGGCGTCACGCGCTGTCCCCTGCAGCCATGAGCCCACTGCAAAGGGACAAATCTCACCGCCGTCTGGCCAAGCCCGCCGGCGCAGACGTGCCAAAAGCCCCCGCCGAGGCTTCCTCCTGGGCTGCCGGCCTCGAGAGGAACCTGCGGCCGGTGTCACCGAGAAGTCGGGCAGCCTGCTTGATTTTGACCTCACGGCAGCGGTTGCATCTCTCACCAGCACCCGCCACGGGAACACGCAGCAATGGGGGGGGTGTGGAGACCCCCGTCCTGCCAAAGACCCGCTCCTGCTGGCGCCGCTCCCTCCCATTACTTAACAGCGCCGTAATAATTCCCGCAGCCGCAGAGGCGCCTGGCTTCGGATTAATGCTGTCTGCACTCCTTAATCCGGATCAGGAGAGGAAGACCTGGAGCTCTGAGGGGCTTTGAGAATCAGCGGCGCTGGCCGCAGGTGTTTACGTAAGGTGGCTGCGGTGCACGGTGCCAGGACGTTGCCAGATGCGCTGGGACCCGGGGAGCTCTGCCAGCACCCAGATTTTGGAAGGCGATGTGGGTTCACTGGTGCCATCTGGCTCCCCCCAGGCTCCATTTGGAGGGGAGACCCTACGGGCAAGGGCACCGAAGCCCCGCGGCTGTTCCCTGGGGAGGCAGGGCACTGTCCCTACGCCAGCGGGAGCTGGGGACGAAGCCGGGCCTCCACGCGCTTCGCCAGCCCCATGTCTGCCAGCGTTTGTCCTCGAAGGGGCTGGCTGCAGCACATCAGCCCGCGGGGACGAGGAGGCAGACGAGAGGAGTCCTTGGCCATTTATTAAACGAGAAAAAGGAGGAAGCCCTCTCTCATTTCCCTATTGTTTTTAACACCGCGCGGCATCCCCCAGCTTCCTTCCCCAGCGCTCGGTTCGGACTGCGGCACAAGGACGTGGTCTCTCCGTCTCACCGCCGTTTAGGGGTGAACCCACCCAGTCAGGATGAAAGCGAGCTGAAGCCGCCCGTCATGAGATCTGTGCCCCATCCTCGCCACGCTCCGCAGACCCTACGGCTCTCATGAATGGCACCGCTCTCAGGGGCCTCGTTAAGAGCCTAACGAAGAGCCGCAAACACAGAGCTCAGGATTAGGCGCCCCGGGCACGGCACTGGGGGTGTCCAGGTGGGGCTGCCTCCTCCTCCTCCTCCTCCTCCTCTTGCCAGCGGGAAGGTCACAGTTCACGTGGCCCCCTCGACCTTGGCAGAAATAGCTAATCTGCCAACTAAGCAGCTCTCCTGTGTGCAATTAAAGAGATCACAAGTCCCGTCCCGGGAAACGCGTGCTGACAGCTGAAGCCCTGGGCAGCGGGGCCCGTGCCGCGGTGGCTGCCGGTGGCCCGTGGGGCCGGGCACCCAGGTGGGCTGCGTTTGGGCGGGGTGGGTACTCAGGTGATGAAGGTGGTGGAGCTGATCCAGGGTGCTGGCAGCTCTGGGATGGAGGCACAGCAGCAAGCGGGGACATCCCAGCCTCCGTGCTCGGCTCCAGGGGCTGCGCCAGACCCAAGTGCGGGCTCAAAGCAAAGGGTCTGGCCGAGCAAGCAAGGGCTTGAACGATGCTGAAGGTGAGGAAGATGAGTGGGGCCTTTCCCACCACCGAGGGCTGGGTGGTCCTTCCCCCCGGCTTCAGGGGGAACGAAACCTGGTGTAGGAGCTGCTGTCGCAGCCCCAGGCCCCGCGTGTGCCTCTGCCCCATCATCTCACCAGCGTCCCTGTGGCAAGGGTGTCCCACGTGCTCTGGGCCACAGCAGGTCGGGGTGGGCACGTTGGGAGCAGCTGTAGAGAGCCCCCGTGGGAATCTGTGCCCCTGCCCGCCAGGAGCAGAGCTTCCACCTCAATTACCATCACCTTGCTCCTAAGCCTGCTTTGCCAATCTCCCTAAGCTGCTTTCCCAGGGCTCCGGCAGCAGCCGTATTTATAGCCCACTCTTACTGGTGAAGCATCTCCCCAATTAACAAACTAATAGGATTCTTCCCCAAAGCGCCTCTCCCACGGCCCGCGCGCACGCACCGCGCATCTCCAGCCAAAGCCGAGCGGGCGCGATCGGACGCCGGGGGAGGGACCACCGGGAGGGTATAAGAAGCAGCAGGACTGGGAGCAGCCCCGTAGTGACTGGGTGGCAGTGGGACGTGCTGGGAGAGGAAGAGGAGAGCGTCTGGCTGTCCGTCCACGCACCAGGTGAGTGCTGCCTGGGCCCTGCCGGTGCCTTGGGGCATGGATCCTGCTGTTCGGTGAAACATCTCAGGGCGGGGATGTTGGTGCTGGACAGTGGCTGGAGGGATGGCAGTTTGGGGCTGAAAAAAGGAAAAATGTGGTCAAAAGGATTTCAGCGTGGCTGAGCCACTGGGCGTGGACGCAGAGCTCGGGTAGCAGCCAAGCCAGGAGGGGTCCAAGTCCTCGCTCGCAGGCTCGGGAGTTGCAAAGGGGGAGTTCAGCTCTTCTCTCCTCCACCTTTCATCACCTTGTCCCCGACTCCCGGGCGCTGGAGAGAGCCGAGCCCGTCACACCGCTCCGCTCCCGCTCCCTCACACCTTCTCCTGCTGCTGCCCAAGAAACCCTGCGGTTGAGGACGACCGAGCTTCACATCCCGCAGCACCTGAGGGCACCCAAGATCCCGTGTTTGGGACTAATCCTTTGTTTTCCTGTGGGGAAGAGGATCATCTCCTCACCCCATATCAATTTCTTCTTTCTCCCCCGCATCCCCATGGTTGCGTAAAGAGGCGACTCTGCCCATGTGCCCCTGGGGCTTAAAAACCTGCCTGGGCTTAAGCTCTGCTAATGTCAGAGCCGCCTAACTTTAAGAAGCGGAGCTCATCCCACCTAATCTCCCGGCGAATCAGCGGGTGATCAGGGTGATATTTACAGTTTCATTCTGAACGCCAAGCTTGAGCAAGCAAAACGCAGAGGCCGCGCAGTCGAGCGGGGCTGGGCAGCCCCGGCGCTGGCGCTGCTGGCCGGGACGGGGACGGAGGGGTCAGCACCCCCCTGCCCACAGGGCGGTTAAGCTGCCCTCAACCCTTTCTGCCCATGGTTTCCTTGTTCTCCTGTGAGTGATGGAACAAAATGAGCCCGTTCCTGCCGTTAAGCCATGCCAGACAATTTCCTGCAGACAAGAAAAATTCATGAAATTGAAAGTCTGTAAGCCCTTCTGTTCATTTTCTTGCCTTTCCCAGCCTTGGACTCGCTCCCCTGGGAGTCACCCCTGTGCTTCCTATTTTCTGAAGCCGCTTAGGATATCACTCTCCCTTTTTCTCTCCCACCTCCTCTTCACCGCCTTTTCGCCCAGGGGGCAAGGGGCTTGCTGGGCTCGGCCGCCTGCTGGGGTCTCCAGCCGCTACCGTGTGCTACCCCAAAGCCGGGCAGCCCCAGCTGAAGCCCCAGCCTCCACAAAGGCGAGAGACCCAGCGGCGCCGTAGCCCTGCGGTTCGGTGGGACAAGAAGGATTTTGTCTTTCCCCACCGCCTCACCCAGTGCTTCCCCTCCATCTCTCTCAGCAGATCCCTGCTTGCGCAGCCGCTGACTTAAAATGGCAGACGGAGCAAAGTAAGTGTCTTATTTTATTTATTTTAATTTTTTTTTAATTTGGGATAGAGCAGGGTGCTATGGGGCAGGAGCAGAGGGAGAAAGCGAGCCCCCCGGCCGCCCCCATCCACTGCCCCCACGGGCAGGTACGTGAGCTCGCCGTAGAGAGACGGAGCGAGCCGTCGTGAAGCCAACAAAGCGCTTTCTCTTTTCTTCTGCTTTTTTGGTGCCTTCTCACTTGTCCCTAACATACCCCCTCCTCGATGGTCACACACTGAGCCGAGGAGCACGACAACCCCTGGGGCAGCCAGACGGGGTGGGTTTGGCTCTGAATTTGTAGGACACCAAATTCCCCGAGGCCAGGACATCCCGTGCTCTGCTGTAGCTCTTGGGGATGCACCATGCTGGCAGGGAAGCCCCCACCTCCTCATCCCAAGGAGACCTCATCCCAGGAGCAGGCTGTGCTGCATCCAGCCTCGCCCAGGCCATCCCCAACCCCTCTGTCTGTGTTTCCTCCGCAGGGTGTTCAAGAAGACCAGCCCCAACAGCAAGGTGAGCCCGCGGACGCGGGGATGGGACCGCGCAGGGTCCCTGGGTGCGGGGCAGCCCAAGGCGCAGGCACCCCCAGGGTGGCTCTGCCCGTGGGACGGGATGCAGGCTGGGTTTCCCTTCCCTTGGAAATCTGATTGACTCCCGCTACACCTGCCACGATGCCACCGCAGGGCTCAATGTTCAAAACAGAAATTACAAAAAAAAAAAAAATATAAGAACCCTTCAACACGAAGTCTGGTCCAGCATTTCTAAGGGCAGGGTTGATGAGCCCCAGGACACAACTCAGGGCTTGAAAATTTTGGTCAATTCAATGGCAAACATTAACCCACATTCCCTTCTTTCCTTTCACTGCGTGCTGCCTCCAGCTGTCCATCTACCTGGGGAAGAGAGACTTTGTGGATCACGTGGAGTCGGTGGAAGCTGTAGGTGAGCGGGGCTGTGCCCATCATGGAGAGGGAAGCACGGGCAGCAAGAGGCCAGGGAGAGCGGTCCCTGTGCTGGTGGCTGCTCACCTCTGCTTCCCGCTGGAGCAGGACGAGCAAGGGCAGCTCCGGAGGAGCAAACATCCCATTTTCCTGCCAATACCCTTACAGAAAAACAGTGGGGAAAGGGACAAAGTCCTTTTGCAGAACAACGCGGCCGTGCTGCCAGTGGAGATGCTGGCAGGCATCGCCGTGCCCCTGACCGGCAGCTCCCCTCACTCACCCTCCCAGCTGATGAGCAGATTATTTGGATTTTAAAAGCCCTGTATTTTTGCAAGGATCTTCCCAGGCAGCCGAGCTCACAGCCTTTCTTCTCTGTTTCCTCACAGATGGCGTCTGCCTGATCGACCCGGAGTACCTGAAGGACAGGAAAGGTACGAAGGCACAAAACCCACGTGATAAGGGGAAGGGATGGAAACCAGTGCAAAGCTCACAAGCAAACTGGGGCTGCAGTCAGGTTAAAACTGCAAGGGGTGGTCTACAGCTCGTTGTCCGTCAGCATCGCAGTGGCTGAGCTGGAGGGGAAGGCTGCCTCCTCCTTCTCATCCCTTTTGCCTGGGGCACAGGCTCTGAAGCTGCCCGTGCCTCGCAGAAAGATGTGATGAATCTTGTTAGCTTTATACCTTGTGACTGAGGTCCAGGAAACAGAGTCCTATTTCTCCTAAACACCTATTAAAGTAGTTTTTCTTTCCTTCCTCTTTGTTCAACCCCTTTCCCCCTGTGCCTTCCCTTTACCTCACCCCTCCCCTGACCCCACTCCTCTCCGTTTCCATCCTCCTTCAGTGTACGTGACGCTGACCTGCGCCTTTCGCTACGGCCGAGACGACCTCGACGTTATCGGGTTGACCTTCAGGAAGGACCTCTATGTCCTGACCACCCAGATCTTCCCGCCGGTGCCGGACCAGGCACCCAAAACCCTCACTCCTCTGCAGGACAAGCTGATGAAGAAGCTCGGAGAGAATGCCTACCCCTTCACCTTCGAGGTCAGGGCTGCTCAGCCCTCCCTGGCGTGCACCAGGACTCATCTCTGCCACACTCTTTATTTACTTTTGTCTCTCTTTCCCTGTTCTGCCCAGATCGCCACCAACCTGCCCTGCTCCGTCACGCTCCAGCCAGGACCGGACGATGTGGGAAAGGTGAGGTGCTGTCCCCAAACCGTGTCCCCCGGGCCTGTTCCTCCCTGGCAGGGGGTTAAGTTGTGGGGTGCCAAAAAGGAGAGCTGCTTCTCTTTCCCGGGGCCGTGGCCCGTGGGGTGAGGGTTGGGGAGGAAGGATGATTGGAGCTGGGACCAGGATCTCCGGGAATGCAGTAGAGGAAGGAGGGGAATGAACCTAAACCTCAGGCAGCTCCGAGCCCCTCCCACTTAGTGACTGCACGTGTCCCCCCAGGCCTGCGGCGTGGACTTCGAGGTCAAAGGATTTTGTGCTGAAAATCTGGAGGAGAAAATTCACAAGAGGTATTTGCAGGAGATCCCTTTCCCATCCCATGGCCCTAAAACCAAACCACCGGATGGTTTTGGGGTGACCAGCTCAGGGTCAGGCCGAGGACCCGCTGTCAGCCTGTGCCACGCTTGGATCGGGTACTTTGCCCGAAGGAGGGGCGGTGGTCCCCATGTCAGCGCCCACCGTGTCCTAAGAGCAGGCTGCAGCTTGCATCCTTCGGCGAGGGACACCGTGATGTCCCCAAAACAGCCAATGTGTCCCCCTCAGAGGCCGTGTTGGCACGTCCCTGTCAGGGGAACCAGGGGTGACCGCTTCTCGCCCCGCAGGAACTCGGTGCGCCTCATCATCCGCAAGATCCAGTTTGCACCCATGAAGTCGGGGCCAGCCCCGAAGTCGGAGACCACCCGGCAGTTCATGATGTCCGACAAGCCCCTGCACCTCGAAGCCTCCCTGGATAAGGAGGTCAGGACGGGGGCTGTCCCCTGGCTTGTGCCACCACGTGCACCCCCAGGGACGGGGACCGGGATGCCCGGTCACATAACCGAGCCTCCTCCCGCTGCAGATCTACTACCACGGAGACCCCATCAACGTGACTGTCAACATCAACAACACCACCAACAAGATTGTGAAAAAAATTAAGATTACAGGTGAGAGGGGGCAGGAGGGCCACGTCCCGGTGCCCACCGCATCCCAGCCTCCCCATCGGAGACGGGGACCGCGCGCCCATGCCTCTGTGGTGTCTCCAGCACCGTGCCCTCCTGTCTCTCCTCAGTCGATCAGATCACAGACGTGGTCCTCTACTCGCTGGATAAATACACGAAGACTGTGTGCAACGAGGAGATAAAGTAAGCAAAAAGGGGCTGGGGGTGGTGCGGCATCGCGGCCAGAGGGAGGAAGAGAAAGGAGGAGGAGAGGGGGTGGGGAAGACAGTTTTACACCAGGCAGCAAAAAGATCAGGGTTAGAAGAGCAGATGCAGAGGAAGCAGAGGAGAGGAAAGATTGCGGACGTCGTGCGCCCCGGCACAAGCCGGTGTCGGCTGGGAAGGTCCCTGGGGGAAGGTGCGCAGCTGCCCTCGGCTGCTTCCTCTCCTCGTTTTGCTTCTCTGAGGCCAGCCACAGCCTCTGCGCCCCTGAGAACCAGGAGGCAAAGGCAGGTGGTAGAAAAAAGAAGTGGTTGTATAAGGGACCGAAAGGAGGAAACGGGCCCAGGCAGCTGCGTGGGGAGGGCAGGGCGAGGGGGGTCTCACTCTGCCCGAGTGGCTGCAGAGACGCTGAGCACCCACCAGGCTGGTGCTGGCTCTGAGCTCTCCTCTCCCACCCCTTCCAGTGAGAACGTGGCGGCCAACTCCACCTTCTCCAAAACGTACTCCATCACCCCCACGCTCTCAGCCAACCGTGAGAAGCGAGGCCTCGCTCTTGATGGCAAGCTCAAGCATGAGGACACCAACCTGGCCTCCACCACCATGTAAGAGCCGGGTGGGCTCCCCCCGCTTCCCCCCACAGCCAGACCCATGCCTTCCCCCCCTCTCCGACAGCTTCCCGCTGCTCAGGATGCTCTGGGCTCCAACAAGGGTCCCCCCACACCTCCTGTGCCCACCCCATCCAGCTGGCAAATGTAGGGATTTTGGGACATGGCCACAGACCCACCTCTCCATCTCGTAGGAGAGACACAGCCTCCCAGTCCCAGCCATGGTCCAAAGCCCCTGTACGCCTCTGCAGAGCTGCCTCAGGTCTCCTCTCGGGAGTAAATCCCAGCTCAGGCAGCTCCAGTGGCCTCCAGAAACTGCTCCGGAGCTTCAGCCAAGCAGCTGCCACGTTGTGTTGTCCTCTCCTGCTAAACCCCAGTGCACCCCACACGAAATGGGGCATGGAGACAGCCCCGGGAGCTGCCGTGGGGGGAGCAGAGGGGGTCTGCGAGCAGCGCTGCCCACCTCACCGCTCCGTTCTGCCTTTCTCCTAGCCTGAGACCCGGCATGGACAAGGAGGTGCTGGGCATCCTGGTGTCCTACAAAGTGAAGGTCAACCTGGTGGTGTCCCGAGGAGGGTGAGGCTCTGCGGGCGCGGGGGGCCGTGCTGTGGGATCTCGTACCACCGGGCAGGTGACGAAGGGACTCATGCTGTGGGCCCCCTTGTCCCTGTCCCGCTCCCCCGGGCCGTGGGGCAGCTGGGCGCTGGGCTGCTTTCTGAATCCCACCCCTCCATCCGCATGGCCGCTGCCCTTCTCCCCTTTTATAAATCATCTTCTACCTTATTACAAAGCAAAGTCTAACCGCTCCCTTCCTCTGCCTTGGCTGATTTCTGTCCCTCCTCTCTGGCCGCCGCAGCATCCTGGGGGATCTCACTGCCAGGTAAGGGGGGAGCTGCCCGCGGGGCCGAGCACGGTGCGGCGCCGGGCGCGTTGATTGAAAGAAGCGCTTTTCCTTCCAGCGACGTCGGTGTCGAGCTGCCTGTCATCCTGATGCACCCGAAGCCTGCAGACGGTAAGTAGTGCCTGGGATGCGGCGGGACGCCGCGGGGGCAGGCAGTCCCCGTGCAGAGGGAAGGGGTAAAAGCGACGCTGAGGCAGCCACCTGTGTGCCAAGGGCCCCGCTCTGGCCACGCGTCCCCGGCTGCGGGACGGGCACAGCCGCGGCTGTGTGACACCCCCCTCTGCCCAGGAGCAGAGCTCTGCTCGCAGCACCCCGCTGCCACCCCTCTCAGCGTCTCCCTTTCCAGAAAAACACCTGAGCATTGAGAAGAGACGGCAGTTGAAATGTCCTTTACTAACGCGCACGTGTGTCTCTCTCCATCCTTGCCTCCCTGCGCTTTCCTTACCCGGGGACTACAGACAAGCCAAGGTAACGAGACGTTTCCTTGTACCTCAGGCCAGGGTTCCTCTCACACACAAACCGCACCGATCCACCGCAGATGGGTGCGATGCCCCACTCCACCCCTGGGTTAAATCATCCAGGCCTCAGAGTTCCGAGCCGCTGCGGCGCAGCAGGCAGCAGGACACCTCCGTGGTGGCACAGGCAGCAGGAGCGTTGGCACAGGCTGGGAGGACCCAAGTGCTGGGCTCGGCACGTGTTCTGCAAATTTCCAGGGCTTATTTTACAGCTCCCCGTGCCACAAACACAGCAGCCTCTCCCGCTGCACGCCCAGACCTCGCCTCATCCCTGGGCTGCAGCCAACAGTGCTGCGTTTCCCAGTCACGAGTGCCGCCACCGGACACGACATCCCACACGGCTTTGGTCCCCCTCCGCCCCGCGGCGAGGTCCCTCGGCAGCTGGGAGCGGTGCGTTAGCACCCGACGGCGCACAGCCGGGTTGCTGCGGCCGGTAGCCCTGTGGCTGCGAGGTCTGCCGCTGGCCACGGCCTCGTGCCCCCGCACGCTCCCCGTTGCCGGATCCCTCTTCTCCTCCCACCGCAGGAGCTCACTCCAGCTGGAGCCGCAGCTGGGCTTGCTTCCCTCCAGGAAGCCGCAGCGTGCCAAACCCGCTCCGGGCAGGCGCGGCCGCCGAGCAGCCCCGCAGCCGGCCCTTGCTTTGCGAGGCCCAAAACGCTGCGTTTGCCCCTGGTCACACCCTGCAACGGGACACAGGCGCTGGGAGTTGGAGCCCGGAAACTCGGGCTGCAACTGCAATTCTTTCACACCAAACCTATCGGTTTCCCAGCTCAGTGAGGATAGTTAAACTTCCAGAGGAGGAAATCTCTTGGCTTGTCCCCACCACCGCTCCCTGTGGATTTTGCCAAGTCGTTTCGCACTCGCAGGCTGTTGGAATCGGTTTTGCTGACTCTTTTTTTCCATTTGCTTCCCCCGCTTTTCATTTTCTGCCTCTCCCTTGATGTCATCCACCGCTTGCCTTTCGCAAGGAGGTAACTAATCTCTTTGTCTCCACTTTAATTCCTTTTCCTTCCCTTTTTTCCCTTGACAATGCAAAACACTGTCTTAAACACCACCAAAAGTTGCAGGCGAGAGCCCAGCTCCTCCAGTCATGCACGCCCGCAGCCGAGCCAGCACTCTGTGCTGGATTTGTGTCAGGCCACGGCTCCCAGGCGCGTTCCCT
>JAAGAY010131619.1:0-19764 GCA_011801015.1 Ardeotis arabs
GCATTGTCTTCAGTATGCTGGTCACTTGGTCCACCTCAGATGACCAGAGGTCCCTTCAAAGGTCTCTTCTAACTATATTATTCTATGATTCAGCAACATTGTAACTTTGGCCAATTTCAAGCCCTGTCCTACAAATTTACAGTCATTAAAGAGCAGATCACAGAAACCTTCATACATGCACGGATCCAGAGTCCAGCACAGTCCTTAGCAAACAGCATTGTTGCCAAAGTTTTCAGCAATGTCATGCAGCTTAAAGAAGTTACAGAGCTCCTGATGGCCATGCTGAACAAGTCAGTGCTGGAAGCTTTCCCAATCTTAACTCTAATGTAGCTAAGGCTTTGATGAAATAAATGGAAATGAACAAAGCCAGCACTGACCATAGCTAATACATATCAGCTAATACATTAGCCATGCCAAAATTATCTGAGTAGGGATGGCCAACTCCCACAGTTACTCCACAGTGAAGACAAAAATCTGAGAGACAATATGAAGAGGTTAGACCTGTGAATGTTAAAAGACTATTTTTCACATTCAAAGCAAGTAATAAAGCTTGTAAATTTTGTGCCTCCAGAAGGAAAACACAAGTAAATTGTGAACAGTTGGCTTAGGATCTTCAATGTCTCCTCGTAACTAACGCTGTGGTTAACAGGAAGACCAACTTCACAGAAAGACACACCAGTAAATACGTTGCCAAAGGTACAAATTCAATAGGATATTGTGCCGTTCAGCGTCTCATGATACAGGAATCAGGTTGTTTAGCATCTTATGACCTAACAGTGTTCTCTGCAAGCTGGAAAAGAACAGCATTTGTTTTTCTTGACCATAGAAATCCTGAAAGACATCCTTAAGTCAGTCACTGTAATGGAAGAAGTTGAGGAAATTAGAGACTTTGTGAAGTAATTACATCTCTAAAATGGACTGCGGCATCCATACAAGTCAATTGTCCATTCAGGATTCTGACTCTCCGTAGGTGTTATCAGACAGCGCAATGGCAGCAGCTGCTAGGCTTAGGGCAGTCAGAATTTATCAGAACTTGTGGCTGAAGACAATAATTTTCCGTATCCATTCATATCTGTTTCTTTTGCTCAGACTTTTTTGCTCAAGATACCTTCATGAGATCTGCAGGTGAAATCCTGCACTAGGATGCTGAGGACCCCTGCAATTTGCAGCCCCTAGGGCCATGGTAGAAGTAGGTCCCACCAGAGAAAACAGTAGAATTAGCCTGGAACAACAATGGGACCAACATGGTCTAAAAAGCCACCCATCACCCTTACAAGGAGGGATTCTGCAGACGTGGGCTTCGCTCCCTCTGTTTGTGGGACTTGAAACTCCTGACAACCCTGTGCTTAGTTACTGGATCTCTCTGGAGCAGCAGAGATATTCAGAGTGTGGGTGGATGTCAAGAAGTATCCTTTGAGGAGGCTGTTCTCAGGAGGCAGACTGCTGTCTGCTAACAATTTAAAGGAAAGCAGAAAGAAAGCAGACTGAGATCCTCATTCACTGAAGAGCCAAAGGGGTCTAGCACTAAGAGGTGACAGGAAAGTAACTAGAAAATAATTATTTTAAGGGAGAAAGGGATATAAAATAGGAGAAGTGAGTCAAGATCATTTTGTTCCAAGTATTATGAGTTAAAGCGAGCTGATTATTAGTTTGCTGCTCCACCCCTCCTATCTCGATCTGGGTATCAAGGACTTTAATCAGTAGAATTATAATCAATGATATAACCAATGATTGATAATAGGAAAATACTTAATCAATATGATTCTGGAATATCAATATGGGGTGATTCTTGCTAACTATAGAACTATAGTCACATGGGTTAAATTTTATATGAAATATCCTTAGAGGGAACGGGTAGTCTTAGAACTGTTACACCACCTCATTTATTGGAAGTTAGCCTAACGTGTCTGGGGTAGTTAGGAGAGCGGTAGAACGAGGCACCAACTATGCAGCTTGGGCCTTGAGCCATCACTTTCAAGCCAGAAGATTCAAGGGCAAGGCGACCTTGTTCTCAAGACTATATATGGAAGATTTAAGGAGGAGTTCGACCAGCGAATTCGAGGAGGGGGCGTTCTGACGACCCCAAGACCACCAGAAGACCCTTGAATCAAAAGACTGAGCATGCGCAAATGGGAGGAGACGTATTATAATGATTTCTCGGAAGATTGATGTTTATGTATAACATTTCTCGTAAATCTAGTGAATATGTATATCGAATATGTATTTAACTGTGCTGTCGGAGCAGACAGGTGCGCACACTCGCTGGAGCGATCCCCCATGTGCCCAGCACTGCAATAAAGAAGTGCCTGCTTCTTAACTTCTCATTGCTGTTAAGGAGTTTTATTCCAGATTTCGGTAACAATTTCAACAGAATAAATCATAAAAGTAAATTCAGCAAAGAACTCATCCATAATACACAGTTCCTGTTGTGCTGTGTGATCCAGAGGGATAGACGTGCTCTTAACTACATGTTCTGCACATCACAGGGAGCCCTGACAGAGCAGCTTGGATGAGCACTGTAAGAATCTCTGGTCGTGTGTCAGTGGTGCACAATAATCCAGCTCCTGAATAAACACAGGAACTATCACCAACAGACAAGGTATCATTTCTCATGCAAATGTATGTATCAGTGTAAAAGTAATTACACAAGTAGTTGCTTTGGATATGGGACTAGGACTATAAAAAATTTTTGAGGAAAACAATACTCTGTTTTGTAGCTTCTGTACAGCTGATGTTAGAAGGGCTTTTTATTTCAAAGTCTAAAATTTCTCAGTTTCACTGCATCAAAGCCACAGAGGTTGTAACTATCGTAACACCCGGAGCAGCTGATGTTCTCTGTTCCTATAGCCTTTAAAAGGGGAAAAAGCACAGCAATCAACACTTTTCTGTCTTCTATTCAGAAAGCTTTTTGAAAACTTGTTTTCGCAGTCACTTTATGAAATTGTAATTTCGCCACGTCAAACAAAAACACCAGTGTCACATAAATTCAGCCACCTTTGGTGAACAGTATCATTTAGTTATACACAACAAAAATACAAGTACAATCGTCTCTTAATGCGTAACGGTCAAGTTTCCATGCCAAGATAGGAAATGCAAGACAATGTGTATGTGTATCTGCTGCAGCGCTCACTGTTTGGTAAAATCCATCTATCTAGGTATTCACACAGACATAAGATTGAAGAACCAAGATCTTCATACATATACAAGTAGTCTTTTTCAAAAACAATAGGATGAGCCACTGACAGGAAAGTGCTTGGAATCTCATTAATTTGACACTTTGTGTTTCAATATGACACTTGAACTGCTAGAAGAATACCGAAACACTGTGTTGCACTATAAATCCACAGTCAGGTTCAGGCTGGTTTTAATGATTAAATCTTCAAAAATGACACCAGTCCTCTGAAGCAGATTTTGTGAAATGAAATTCTATTTTGGGGACCACTAGCTTGCTCACTTCTAACAGATTTTCTTTGCCTTCAAGTTCTCCGTCTTGCTACTTACAAGTAGTGGATTGCCACACTGTGAAGCTAAACATTGTTTCATCCACATTTTAATGACAATAAACCTCATTTCTTTCACTGCCTTTCCAAATGCTGCAGTAAAAGGCTTCCTTATTCTGTATTAGTTTTTGATGTTTCTATCCCTTATTACTAGAATAGTTTCCCCTTCGTCATACCTAAATAGGACTCCCACTTCAAATCCCCTTGTCTGCTTTTTTTTTTCTCCCCTCCTATTAAACTATTCATTTTTATTTTTCCCAAACATTCTACATCAGTTTTGAAATGCTTTCTCTGTCTGAAACACACACAATAAATTTAGCAGTAAGTTTGTCTGTCTCTGTGTAAGAGCAAATCTCAGTCTATCTACTGCCAGCAAGTGAACAATAGAAAGTAAAGTGTGCTTTTGTACTAGCATGGCAACACCTACATGTATAACACTGAAAGATAAGATATTTCTTTTGAAAGATGATGGGTTCCTATTTCTATAGAATTTTAAAGTATTTAAGAAATATACACAGAAAAAAAAGGGATAGCCTAGCCTGAAAGTAAATTCCTAGTATGTTGATGAAATGTCTCTCAAAGGAATTAGTATTTTCTTGTCTGTAAAGTAACAAGTTTGTTATTTCGGGTAGTATCTAAAATATGACGAAAAATTTTTGGGTTTGTGATTAAGGCTTAAATAATCTAGAGTCTATGCTGGCTCCGCCATGCAGCCCAAATGTCACGCTGGGCAATTTACCCGATGTCTTCAAACTTAATTTTTCTTCCTCTAAAATAAGAACAGCATTTATTTTCTCCCACCAAACATTCACGTTGCCTACTTTAGTGTCCATATAATTAAGTCACTGAGGCAACTCACAGAGCCTCAAGTTCATCACACACCTCATTTACTGCTGGTCTGGGTTTTAAACTGCAAAGTCTTCTAATGTATTTGCATATATAACTAGAATAACAAGAGACAGAAATCAACTGGAGGACCTGAGAGTTACAGACAACACTGCAGAAAGTTAGGAATCCAGGGATTAAAAAGATCTTAACTTTTAAACAAACATTTTCCTTGTGTAAGGGAATGAATTACTTAAAATGGGAAAATAATTTTGCTATAGTCCCTCTAAATAAGTGGTGAGACTCTCTCCATCACAACTGCATGTTTTTCTTTCTCTCATTTAACAATTCTTATCTAAGTTTTTCAGATTAACTTTTTATTTAACATCCAGTAATGAGTCTGAATCATGAAAAAACCCTGTATTCCAATACATTTTCCCACTGACAATGCTTTAAATGTTAGAGACATAAACATACAGCTGACTCTCCATGAACATGCAGCGTTACTCTTCAAGTGTTCTTTAGATTGTGCAATAAAAGCATCAGACTTTGCATAAAGAAAGCCAAGTTCAGCATTAGCTCTGTCTACCAGATCTGAACAAAAAGCTAACTAAGAGCTGACAAAAGTCAAGGCAAAATTTTGAAGAAAAATGTATTACGAGAAAATGTTTGTTTATTAAATAACATCAGAGCAGAAGTCCTCAAGTACATTAAGTTCATGAAAGCTAAAAGTATTAGGAAAAAGTAAGGCCGGATGTTATGAACATATCCTGACCAAATTAATTAAGAACATTATTTCTGTCAATGTATAGACAGACAAAAAAAAAAAAAGAAGAAAAGGGAAAAGAACTATTTTCTGCATGCCTTACTAGTTGTAGGTTTAAAGCAAACTCCAGTAGCCAACAATATAAAGAGTTATAAACAAGAGCAATCCTTTGGAAAATTACAAGGCAAAAATGTGGCCAAGGACCAGAGACCACAAATTACTTGACTGTTTTCATGCAGTTCCAACTGTATTTATTTTCTCCATGCCCAACTAAGTTAAACATTCGTGGAAGACCTAGGAACTGCATGGAGCTTTCTCTCTGAGAATAAAAGTGAAATACTCAAATACTGAAGCACAAGCAACAGGCTCAGAAAAACAAATGTATTCAGACATGCTATGAAGTATATTCAAAGTAAAGTATTGATTCAATCACCAAATGGTGAAGTAGTTAGAAATACATAGATTAGAAGAATATACACACATTTTTCTCATTCATGTTCTCTGAAAGATTTGTAAGAGCTTTGCTTCAGAGCAAACAGAAAGGCAATGAAAGGCAAATCTTCCTAAATGAACAGACCAGATGGAGCAACGTGTTGACGTTGCAGTGTCTGCTCCAGGTCTACAACACTAGGAGGAAGATAGTCTTGAGTTTGCAGGCCAGAGGTGAAGGGAAAAGCAACATATAGCAACCCCAAAACCATGATGCAGCCAGAGAAGAGTCTTTCAAAAAACTTTGAAAAAATATTATACATCATTGCTAAAAAAGGAGTAGGTGGCAGGCAGTTTGCATTAGCCAAGACAACCCAACAAAAAGCACAAAGCCTGAATTACCATCTTGGCAACAGAAAAGAGAGGGGTGCTTTTAGCAGACGGCAATTAAGGATTTGGCAAGCGTTTGGAGGAAAGGAAAGAGTGTGAGTCAAAGATAACGCACATATCACAAGCCCAGATAACAGAGAAAGATAAAGACACAATAAGAAATAAATAGCAGAGAAATAATGAATTCAAGTAGCCGTACAACATGCACTAGGACCAACAGAGGAAATAAGCAGAAGTGTAGGGAGCTGTGAAAGAACATATTTGGAGCAGAGAGTCATCTCTGCAATGTCAAGAGTCATCAAATATAGGGCAGAGGCAGTAACACACACCCACAAAAGCTTAACTTTGATTAACTTTTTGGTTAGGGAGAAACAGAAATAAAGGAAGTTAATGAATGAACTAGAAAATATTTTGAAAGAAAACAGGAGAGGGGAGCTTGGAAGTAAAGGTACAATACAGATGAGAAACAGTGTCAGGAGACTCAGACAAGGGTGTTTCAGGGTTAGAGACAAATGCATGAAAGAAAAAACTTGTCAGTTTAACAGAATACCCCTACCTTCTTAAACTAAGCAGGAGTTAATCTACTAAGTGTGAACAGCTTGCCTTGTCCCAGTTAATTATTTAACCTTCACTTCTTGCTGAGGGTGAAGTACTAAAAGCATTACAGGTGCTTCATAATTACTACAGGTTAATAGAAGAAAGGGACATGATGAAACACACATTTAGAATTCAGTCACCCCTTTCTTTTATCTGTATGTTTAATTTACTCTCTGTATTTCCTTTTGGTAAATCACAGTATTTTCTTTCACGTGCTACAGCACACAGCAACACTAAATGATAATCGAAGAGTTGAGCACTGAACATCTTTTAGAATCTTTCCTTCACGCCATTAAGGAGAGATCTCAGAGCTTGCTTTGTTTTCCCATTAGAAACATGTATGTGGCAGACAAAATTAAACAGTTTAAGATGAAAATGTTCACACCAGTAGGTCATGGTGAGCACAGAAACTTACCAGTTGCTAAAAAGTTCGCTTTGGAACAAAAGCTCAAATGAGTTGCACTATGTCAAGTGAAACAAAAGAAAGTACAAAACTAACAAAAACTCTTTTTTTTTGCCTCAGTGAGCCTCAAGACCGACTCAGTATCCTTTTTGCCAAAGGAAGCATGCAGTGCTGCACACTCTCACAACTCAACTGCAAATCTCGTTTTGTTTAATGAGTCAACTTCTCAGGTCAAGTGATTTAGATAAAAAGCTGCATGTTAGTGTTCATGTGAAGAAAAACATTTAGTCATAGAACTGCAAAGAAAAAAAAATTATTTGAGTATGTATTAACCAAAAGCTAGAAACTAACCTAAAAAAACTCCCATATTATTTTCAACAGTTTGTTTTCTGCTGATCTCACCACATGCTAGAAGCAGCCTTGTGATTTTTGAACACTCTAAGACAGCATTACTGGGAAGTTCTGAACTGGCCACCATGACCTGCCCTTTTATTAAGCTACTGAAAACATGTATCTGACTAAATTTTCAATTAAGCTTTACTCTTAGTATTTTCCCTGAGCAACTTTTGGAAACCCTGTGAGGGGACACCACATTTCTCCTGTCTTCTCTTCCAATAAATGAAGCTTCTGCATGTTCACAATCAGAGGACAGCAGCTCTTCTTGCTCCCAGCAGAGAGACAAGACAGCAGAAGGCGGCAAGAGAAATTAAAGGCTAAACAAAGATTAACCACACTGTCTACTTGTTCATAAAAATTCCACACATTGATCTGCATTAGGTCAGCTAAAGCTGCCTTAAAAGAAAAAGCCTTTCATAATGTTATTTTCCCAAGTGTAAATTGCTGGGGGTTCTACATGTATAAAGTGGCTAACAAGAATTTCTATGTTAAACTGTGTTCTACTTCATACAGGAATGGTTTAGATGAACTGGATCAATAATTCTAAGTACGTTCAAAGCAGGAATGTTAGAATGACTCATTGTCAATATAAGTTCTCACTGAAAAGAAGAGCAGAGGTGGCGTTCAAGTAGGTAGGAGCACTCTGGATCCACCTCATTAATAAGAAATTATTTCACTTAAAATTTCTTTGTATTTTGAAAACAAACTTACTGATATTATTAGTTTCATCTTTCAATCCTTGCCTCCTTTTCTTAACAGTTATATTTAAAACAGTTACATTTAAAACATTTAGAGAGACTGTAGCTTTTAAATTTTAAGTTGGGAAACTGGTACCTGGTGACTGAGCTGCTGAAGTGAAATTAAATGTTTAGCTCTCTTGAGTTCCTGTTTTCTTTGACCACTGACCAAATTCAAAACTGATAACCAAGCAATTAGGTTATCTTAGCTGTGTTAAAATTAGCCAAACCCAATAATTCCTGTTTTAGTTGAAACAGTGCTGCTTAACTCAAGGGCCTCTAGGTTAGAGTCAGAGAGAGCTACTAAACCCAGCCACTCAGAAACAAGAAAAATTAGAGATTAGGAACACACACACACACACAAAAAGGTCTATTTGAGCAATTTTCTCTCATAAGGTGATTTAACAATCTAGTAGGACCATAACATCGTATCAGGAAAAAAAAAAAAAATATATATATATTTGTTCTTCACAGAACACCACTAATACTGACTTGAGTCAGAGGAAGTTACTCATGTCCTGCAGTGAGAGAACTATAGTATCAAAAGTGGAATATCTGGAAGGAAAAAATGCAGTACAAAATGAATGCAGTATTATATTCGGATACTTAACCAGCTCAAAGTGCTCCTTGCTCTCCTAAAAAATTACGTAGTAAAGTCTGATTTCCCTTGGCTTCCCAAAACTCAAACCACCAATTGAACCCATTCAGTACTCCAGCTTCATCACCGCAAGTATAAGCGCTATGTGGACTGACGCGGTGCAGGGAGGGAAAGAATGGCTGCAAACAACAGGGAATCTTCAGAGATTCAGCTTCTTCGTGTGCTTTTTGTCTCTCATTTAACCTACATTTTATCTATTTTATTCTCATCACCTGTAAATCTTCTGCATACTTTTTACATTGTGGATGTTGCACTTCTGAGTGAAGGGAGATATTCAAGAATGGAAGGTTTGGGTTGGTTTTTGTCCCACATAGATCAAAAAGCCAACACTGTAAGGTCAAACTTACCACTGAAATTGAACTTACTGAACTCTAGGGATGTCTTTTACCTCCGTTTCACAATTGCCCTAAGCAAAATCCTCCAAGAAATAACAAAGAGCTCCCTCCATGCAATCACTCTGAGAACTACTATTCAGTTTCTGTTCATTCCCAGAAAGTGTACCCCTTGTCTGGATTATGTTTTTACTATTAACTATTTGGTCTTTAGCAAAGAGGCAGGAAAACACAGCATCTCTAACAAAAAACTCATAACTAGTAGATTTCATAGAAAAACAAAGTCATATGATCTCAGAAGCCGTTGAGGGATTTAGCAGATCAGAAAATGTAGTTATAACTTTTGCAGGTTAAAATTTATTTGCAATAACAAGCAAAAAAAAAAGGTATGAAACATAGCATTCTCATTTCATACTGATACTCTAAACTTCTATTTTATTATATAGAACAACAAAGAAGGGCAATACAAAGGGCTATTAAATTTTAGGCATGCAAACAACATCTAAAGCTTAATTTTTCCCTGCAGTTTGAATAAGCAATTCAATTACTCTCTTGGTCTGGACAGATGGGCAAACATGTCCATTGGGAGTGGTCTACTAAAAAAAATAGCACCTTCAAGCTAAATGATATGATAGCTGTCGTATCATTCAGTACATATCATAGCTACCATAGATATTATACCATGCCATTGATATAGATATATAGGAAGGGTTCTGCAAAAACTAAAGACCTGTAGAAATTGCCTTATTCTCACAGCACTCCGAGATCCCTTTCAGAGTCATATAAACTCTATTTACAAACTTTCACATTTAACCTCATGAAAAATCTGGGTAATTCTGTAGTTACCACAGGGTAACTATATAGGGAATATTTTTGTGCTTTGAGATTCAAAAAACAAAGCAAAACAAAAAACCATCAAAAAAACCACCACCACCACCTAACTTAATGCTCCATGCTCTGCTTATTTGTGCTTTTCACAGGCAAAACATTCCCTGGAGGGATTAAAGTTACAGCAAGATCTAGTTTTCCACCAGCCATTATCTGAAATTGTCAGAAGACCAAGGCTGAAGTCTGCCTCTGGACTCTTCCCCAGCTGATTGAAAGGTTTACCAGTGGCATCACTGGAATGAAGATTTCGTCATAAATCCTGTGTGACTTTTGGGCGTGTAGATTATTAAAGGCACATCATACTACACTGCAAAATTACAAAGCCTTTACAAGGAACAGTTGATTTCTCTTAAGAGACTCTGGACAGATGGCAGGATTTGACTATCACTACATCAGCTTAGTCAAACACATTATTAGTTCTCCAGCCCAATATTCACTGTGTATTCCTAATTAAATTGCTGAATGAAAAGGGTGATGTTGCCAAGCTTAAAGCAAGTAAACAACAGAAATCCATTTTCCTCCAAGATCAACCTCCTCCTGACGTGCTGCAAATGGTTATACAAATCACAAAAAATAAAGCTCCTCTTGAAAAAGCAGCTCATTACAAAACACAAGAGATCAAAACCTAAATTCTACTTTTTAATGTGTTTACTATTTAATCAAGTGTCTGTTAACCTGCTGCTTTGTGACTATGAAGCAATTCAGGAAAATCAGGAGGTCAGACTGACTGCCACAAGAACCACCACATCAATGAAGCAGCATAATGGGCTTTCAGGTATTTAAAATAACAGGTCCCCCAAAGGCTGGATGTGCAGCTTCTCTGTGAGGTAATTCCATCAGCAAGGGATGAGTGCTTCACTTATCAGAACTGGCACATAATGCTCAAGCACAACTTAATGCTTGCAAGAAAAGATGCGTGATTCTACTTTGATTTCTAGAAGCCAATCCTGAGTCCCTGTTAATTCTCCTCTTATCAGCACAAGGAATCAAAAGCTTTCATAGAATTACTAGATTTCTAACCAAGCTTTCACACGGAATTGTTTTTTTCCATGAATAATCAAAACTTATTTTGATGGAAGACAAACTCAGCCATGTTATATTAAGAGAAATGACTCTACAAAACATTTTTGCCCATCCTCCTTGTAGTGACCTTTTCTCTGTTGTCACTGTAAGGTTAATGCTCAGGAAGTAGAACTAAGTGATTACCACTGTGCATGACAAGGATTGTTCCTTGTAGCAATTACCCCTTAATCAGAATGTTACTCTTGTTTACACTCAACAGGGATAAAAACACGAATCACAGATATTAGTATATGCTAAATAAACCCATTTACACTGCTTGAATTTTGAGTAGGTAACACACTTTAATGTAGGTGTGGCATTATTTTTAATGCAAAATTATGACACCTCTCTTGAAATTCTAACATTCTGTGCTATTAAATACATGCTCTCATTTTCACCAGCATGAGGTGGTTGATTTTCTTTGCGTCAATACAATGAACTAAGAAATATATTCTTATTTCCACCAAAGTTGACACAGTATCCTTATAACCTATATATTTATTTCCCTAAATTATTGTCTGAAACATAGTCAATATTTCAAATTCCCAATGAAAAGGTTACCAAAAAAAATTAGCTCCATAGACAAGTATGATAATTTTCACTGTATGTTAAGATTTTTAATAATTAGAGATACATATAACTGATAGCTCATTAATAGAATTTGCAGAGAGCACACAAAGTCTCCCTAAAACATTCTACAATTGATTCCTTTTGTGAGTTGACATGAGCTGAATGGTGTTGAACTATTTGTTCACCATTGTTTGGGACAGGCTATTTAATTCATTTCTGACTTTTAAACAAATGTGAGAGGTTGTGTGTATCTTTATATTAGCATACATACTTGTTAACTACATTAATCATACACAACAGACCTCTGCTATGTGCTCAGTTAGGTGGGTCTTTTCAAATACACGGCAATTAAACCCTCCTACATATAAATTGCTTAGCATTCACAGAATACTTTCTACATGAGTATTGAATGTTTACAAATGAGGCTGGTGTATTTTATATAATCTTCACCATCTTGGTTGAGACGACTAAGGAGCACTATCATTGTGTACAAAACAGAGTCATAGGCAGATGCAGATTAAATAAGGTCACCTTATTCCTTACTTCCATCTTCCCATTATGGCTATGGCATTTGGACTCTGAACTTCACACCACCCATATTGCTAGCTTGAAATAAATGGTGTACCAATTCAGGATAGTTTACATGTCCTGCAAAAACGTTATGATTGTTATTAGTTACAATTTTAAGAAATTTAAGAAGTTTCCCGCATATTCTAATACATTCAATCAAGCCACACTCTTTCACAGGAATCAAAAAAGTGAGATGGGCTGTCTCTGCTGAATTCCTAGTTCTGAAAAACAGAAACATCATCAACTCCAAGTCTGAAGCTACAGCCTCAAAGGAATTTTGGAGGAGGAAAAAGCCACTGACTCCTTCACAGTCTCCTTCAAAATGACAAAGATAAACCAAAGAGTTAATATGCTAATGGTCACAGTGCTGGTTATTAGAGACAATTCAAAATGAAGGCTCTGTCTCATGGGAAATTCTAATCTGCTTTTCCTTCCAACGAAAATATTTTTTAAAGATCAAAATTTAAAAAATCTTTTCCCATGGAAGATGAAGTATAACATACCCAACTGACTCTCACTAGACATTTTCATTTGAAACAAAAGCACTTTCACTTTCCCAAAAATGAAATATTTTATGTTTTGTTAAAAATATTTCCACAGGGGTTTATTATTATCTGTATTTTTAGTGTTAGGGCCCTTTGTTATCTTCTGTTAAAAAATGCAAAGCAAAATTATAAACAATATTTAGTATGCAAAGCAGATGACACACTAGATTATATTTTATAAATAAGGTACTAGATTTATGAACTGAGATTTTACAAATGCTGAAAGAAAACCAGGATGCTTTTGCTCAAACTGGACACACAAAGAAATAAGATGTGCCTACTTTGCTTACTGTAGTTACATCAGTTAGCAATTACTCCTTACACTGTATCTTGCAGAAAGAACATTTTCTTTTTTATTGTTATTAATACTTGCCAAAATCTGGATGGCCTTAGCATTTTACCATTTGTAGTTGAATTAGCTGGCCCTTCATTTTGTCTTTAAACTAGCCATTTTCATGCACAGTTCATACGTATAAATCAGTCAGCAACAGTAGTTTGTCACCTTCATATATATTATTGATGAGAAAACAGACAACCCGCCAATTAAGATACATGCGCTTGCCCCATCTCCAGGCTCAGCCCGAGGAACTGATGGAACAGTTGAAGTAAAAACTCAGTTTTACATTTCAAAAGAAGTTCAAAGGCAGTGAGAAAAGACTGCCCTGCAAAGGACACAGAAATTATATTTATTACTGGAAAAGTTTATTGAAGGAGTAGACTATATTACTTACTGTATATGATAATAAAAAAAAATCATACTATGTGTCCACATCTTGTTCAACAAGATGTTCTACTTAGTTTTCCTTTCAGACTTGTCTTAAATCTATGCATCTGGCAAAATGATAGTTTGAACATTCTTACAACACTAATCATAGCTTAGTATCAAAGATATACAGACAAATAATGGTCAAGATAGAAATCAAGCAGTTTTAACTGGATTTTTGTGTAGCAAAAACTGTGTTTTTGTTGCTACCCCAGCAAGACATACAACAATATTTCTTGTGCCCCAAAATATTGCCAAGTTATAAATGAAAGAAAATATAAGTATCTGAAGTCAGGATGTCTTTAGATGGACAAGCAAACCTGACATCACTTGTCTTCTCTGCTTCCATCCAAATTCTTGGGTTGTCAAAAATCACCAAGCAATTCTATAAACACTAATTATTTATTCCATGACCTACTAGTCCCTTCTAAAGAATTTAGAGAATTCATCCAACAAAAATTATCTAAAATAAAATATTCAGCTAAAAATATGTATTTTCAATAAATTAATATAAAATGAGATTACACTGGCTGCATAACGTCTCTCTGACCTTGTTTTTGGAAAACCACATGGCCTTTGTTTCCTCTGTTTCTAAACGTGAGACTAAATATCCCATGTTAAGACACATTTATGCTACTGTTAAAGTCTTATACAACACACATTTCATGGTATAACTTTGCAATGATAACTCCACACTCCAAATGTACCACATGTACACTATAAGTTAATGAAAAAGAGCTGAGCTAAATCAGCACTAGCAGAGAACACACAATACTTCTCTTACCTCCATTTCTGTGCAGTGTAAACGGCCCGATTTATCTGTAATTGGAAAAAAAAAAGTTTTCAGATTAAGTAAAAGTTAATGGACAAATAAAAAACTAAAAACTTTAACTTTTTTTTAGTAACTGCCAAATATTCTTTGCCTTACTTTAATCATATATTTCAATAATATTTCTATTATATATGCATCATAGAATTAACAACAAGGCAGCGGCCCTGCCCTCTTTATTTGGATCCCTCACAATATTCCCTTTCAAAAAGATGTGTCTTTAATGCCTGGCTTCATTATTTAAATTGTATGACTGATGCTTGGCCACGAAGGGAACATGAAAACATGTTGTCTTAAATTAAGCAGCAGCAAATAATTATTTCAAGAGAAAAAACAACATTAATTCATAAACCAGGGAAAAGTCACTGTTTCATCTGATACTTCTGGGATATCAAAGAGTTCAACAACGTGAAGTTCAAGCAAATTAAAGCTGAAACATTACTGTACTATTTTTATAAGTCTCTCTTGTCAATTCTTGCATTTCCTCCAAGTTCAGAAACATCACTTTGGAGTTTATATAATACAAAAAAATTAAGTTGATGAACTGTTTCATCAAATTGAAATCTTAGTTTTCTCAAAAACAAAACACTGGTGTAAAAGTCTAAAAAAAGTCTACAAAAATCAGACTGAAATTTCACAGCATATTAGGAAGGTACTATTTCACTAAAAGCAGCAAGTTTTTGAAAATAATTCTACAATTATTAGCAAATTTATGAATATTAGGGGCTACTTCTGTGAAACTCAAATTACAGATGACCAAAACAATGTACATCCATGATTCAAGATGATACAAGACCAAGTCACAAAAATGTAGTCAAAACAAGGGAAAAAAAAAAGTGTGCCACCTTTTTTGGAGAAAAATACTACTGTTTTAAATTACTACTTCAGAAAAAAAAAAAAAAGTAGCTATTTTAAACCTATAACAATGTAATGGCATACAGGCGGCCATCAATGTTTGCAATCACTGATAATTTAAAATATCTTGACTTGCATCTCTCCTATGGTCTAACGGAAGAGGAGTCAAACTATCTACTAGATACTCTCAGTAGCACAGACACAAAGCACTCATTGCTACACCTCATAGCAATGCTGAGATCCTACAAAGATCCTTTTAATAGAAGTCCTAACCAAGTCCTGAAGCACAAAACAAATCAATCATCTCAGGCCAAAATAAGTAAGGTAACAATTGTATTTCTGAAAGAAATAGCAAGACAGTTATCTCACAGGCCCTTTGACAGATCTTTGATAAACTTCCATGAAGGCTGGTCTTTAAGGAAAAGCACTCAAATGCCAGAAACACACCGCAGACAGTATTCTAGACAGGTGCAAACTACTGATTCACTTACAACATTTTAATATATTCTGCATTATGGTAATTATTAACCATATAATGCCATATGCCTCTGTACCTTATTTACCAGATTTCCCTGAGCTGTTTGCAGTGACTTATGGACCCCCTCCGTCGGGAATTTCCCACATTTCTGAAGAGACTAGCATTAGGAGTACTGACCCACAAAACATGCACTTACTTGCATCTATCAAGACTGAAATGAATTTGCTTTTTTACGGCCCATGCAAGCCAATTTACTTATACTGCCTTTACTTATACAGGCTGGGAGTGGAAATTTCTTCTCTCTTCAGCTGATAGGACTGAAAAAGCAGAACCTCTTAAGTGTAGCCTAAGGGTCACACTTAGGCTGTACTCCCTGTGAGAAGTCACAGAATAGCCTCTGTCTGCAAGCAGCATTAAGTGCTTATCTGGTAAATAGGTGAAGTCTTACAAAATTATTTAAGCTGCTGCTTCTTAACGCAGATCCAGACTTCAGAATCATTCAACTAGACACTAATCTGTGTAGCATTTTCACCACTCTTACTGCCAAAAAAGATTCAACAGTATTTTTCCATTACAGCTTTTAAATAGTGACTAATGTATTCATTACTAGTAAATAGCATAACTTTAACTGTCAAGTTAACTTCAATTTGTAAACAAGCTACAGTTCGGAAGATTATATGATTTTTCACTCATATATTACTGAAATGAAAAAGAAATGAACAGTTTTTGCAAGAAGGAAAGAGACTTAAATTGGAAGTTTTCTATATCTCTGAAAACAGTCTTCAAATAGACATATTTGTCACCAAAAAAAAAAAACCCAGACCTTCACATTAATTTTTCATTCCTCAAAATTTCCACTTGAAAATTATTCTTATTTCAAACCTTCAACAAGAGGAGTCATGCCAAACTTTCATCAAGCATTAGGGCACACTGACTCATCCCTCAAGGCAGGAGCTTCAGGCTGCTTCTTAGACCGGGAAAAATAATTCTTTTCACAAAATCTCTCAGGATCCTATTAAAAAAAAGACTATACTCAATTTATCTGTAGCCTGTGCTTCACTGAAGCACAATTTCCCTGCCTTCTAAGGATTAACAAGTCACAGTTAGAAAGGGTCTTCACAGATTTAAAAACAAAAAGCAAGCAGATCACGTACTGCGTATAATGCACTGCTGCCAATAGTAAGCAGCACACATTTAAGACTGAATTTTAAAACTGAAGTAGATAATTCAGTATGTTAAAATGGACTGACAGGATATTCATAAGAAAGCATGCAAGATGTGCAAAACCATTTGCACTCTGCTATTCTAAGAAAAATTAAGCTACAGAGTTGATGTTAGCGATGTGACATCACAATCACATGGCCACTGTTTCATCTATGACCAGCTGCTCCAAGAGCCCTGCAGCTTAGAGCCTCAAAGCATCTCCCCAGCCTTCCTCTAGTGTCTCAGATTCTTCTGCACAGATCCAAAAGCATTTGCTTCAAGACAGCTTCTTGCAGAACTGAAATTATTAGCATGGATTTTCAGGCAACGGCATAGCTGACATACGCATTGGCAATAAACCTGAAACTCATTTTGTATTAAAGATTAATATTCTAATTAAATGCCGCGGCTCATTTCTACAGGTTTTGGGTGAAATCAAGCTGCTATTTCCACAACAGCAGAACTCCAGTTGCCTTCAGGAAAAGACAGCCACTGCCCATACGTACTGGAGGACAGTGGAAAAGGTGGCTAAAGAAGGAACGTAGGGGCTAATCGAAGGAAAGGGAACGAAGGAGAACACGAGATTCACTAACTCAAGATTCTTAAATTGAACAGTCTTTAGTCAGGCCTCCAAATTAACAATAACTTCAATTTGTATTTGATTTCCAGCTTTTACATCTTCAGGTGGCAACGTAGCTACAACAGTAGGCTTTTCCCTGCCCTTAAGAGAATGAGGGATTCCTAAAAAAAAAAAAACCAAACTCAGACTCCCATTTAATCATCTGATTGCAGGAACTGAAGCATTAGTTACCAAATCTGACAAGACTGTCAATGCAAGAGTCAAGCTTAGTACCAGTAAAAGGAAAGGGAACAAATGAAGAAAGCAAAGGCAACTAAGCAACATAAGGAAAAGAGATGAATAGGCAAAGAACAAGATTCATCATTAAACGGAGAGGAAAATATCAATGTAGCAAGAGTGAGACAGACTTCTGGCAGATACTACAAGATAAACAGAGGAGGACGGAGAAATCTTGTATGATAAAGAGAAACAGAAAAAAGTGAAAATGGCAAAGAAAGTATAGCTTAGGAGTGAGAGACATCAGGCTGCAGGAAAGGTCAAGAAGGGCGAGGACACAAGGAAGTGGCAAACAGCAGATCGGATTAGGAGAGGTAATTAGAGACCCCTCAAAGCAGCGAGCACGGAGACCCATGTTTTTAAGTAAAACACTTAGGCTTTGAGGATCAGCTTAAATTGTGCAATTAGAAGGCAACATGAAATGGGATGAGTTTCTACAGTTTGTGGCTTTTTAGATCCAATTCATGATTTCTGTATTGGCCTACAGCTGATGATTTAGAAATTGTATGCTTCATTTTTCAACTTGAGAGAAGAAAAAAGAAAGAAAATTTTAAGAAAATACAAGGAAAATTCTTAGAGAAGTTACTAGACCAAGGGCAGCCAGGACTGTGTCAATTTTTCTGACACACTTCCCTGTGTCAATTTTTTCTCATGCCTTCATTGTTTTTCATTCAACACTTCACTGAAGTTACTCCTCATTTCGTACAGTCATAAGCAATCCTCTTGTACGCTGCACAAGGTAAAGGTAATGACTAAGAGGTCTTCGGTGTTAATACACAGTTAAAGTTTGTAAAGAATACTGTTTTAAAATATTTTTTATTAATTACAAATTAACAAATCCCTTCTACCTTAGTGCTACCTTCTAAGATATAATTAAATGGTCACTCTTTGTCTTGTCCCATTTCTACTCTGCACAAGGAAATTGGCTGTGGTCACCATACAATTCTACCTGTGTTCCACTTCTCACCCTCTTTAGCAAACCTGTAAGTTTACCTAGGGATCACATCAATTTTTATTATTCTAAGATAAATACTGTGGTAGATACGCACCTCCAAGTGCTGCTGAGCTGCCAGACTCTTCTGCAGATGCTTAAGTAGAGATACTACACTCACTTTCCTCTGATCTGTCGATATCAACCCTTCCCAAAAAGTTTGAATTTGCAGAGTTCATGTGTCTCAATTAAAAAAAAGTTCTGTTACTCTAATCATATTCTAATTTTTCCTGGAGCTATCAGCTTGCTTGCTCATTCCACAAGTATATGTGCTTGTAGCAGAACTCTGACACCACTGAAGTCACCGGTAGTTTCTGCCATCTTATTTGATAGATCCAGATTTTTGAGCAGGTTACAGCTTTTCTAAATTGATAAGACATTACTGCTGGATCTGTTAGGAACTTGCACCAGCTGTTAATAAACTCTCTCGGGTAGTTCTCTCAATCCTTATCTACCTCAGCTCTGTCTTTACAGTCTTGTATTTACACAGTACAAACTGACTCATCTTTTGTTCGTCTTAAAGCACAGAGTAATAAAATTCAGTAACACACACACATAGTTGTGCATGTCATGCAAGCTAGCTTAAGGTTTTACCAGGAATAGAACAATATTTGTTTTGTTTCCTCACCAGATCCAATGGTGTAATGTGATAAATTAATTAGAAACAAATAGTGAACACTCCCCAGTTTCCTTTTCATAGACTTTACAAAAAAGCTCTCCCACTTTTATAAAGATATGTTCATTGCCAACATGGATCCTGGCTGTTATGTACCTTTAATCCTCTTGTCACCTGCAACACACCTACTCCACACTCAGCAAACGCAGTCACGCTTGGGTCAGACTCATTCACAATGCTGCTGCTGTGTGGGTCATTTTCACTGCCTGTCGCTCTGATCACATCTTGCTCTCTGAATCATCTTGTTAAAGGCACGCTCGCTCTCTCCACCACACCATACACCTCTACTGTCTTCATTTTCAAAGCCCTTCTCATGCTACCTCAATCCACCCATCACCTCTCACTGTGTACTGTGGAGTAAACTGTCACCTTTAGACAGCCCCTGAAAGTCAGACTCCATTAGCCATTACTTTTTTTTTTTTTTTTTTTAAAAAAAAAAAAAAAA
>JAAGAY010131620.1:0-47908 GCA_011801015.1 Ardeotis arabs
AAAAATAGAAGGCACAGCTGGGGAGCCTGGAGTGAAACTTGCTCTGGAGCCAATGGTAGATGCTTTGGTTTTAACAGATGCCGATTATATGCCTACTGATTTGGTTCCTACTGATAAAGATGTGCAAGCTGATAGAAATCTGCTCAGATCAAAACATGCTGCTGGCTCTTCAAAAATTGCTAGTGGCCACCTTGGAAATAGTGATTTAAAGCAGCAACAAAAACAGCCTGCTGATGATGATGAAAAACCTTCGTGGGACAGAGCTGCCTCATATGTATGCTCTGGGTGCAACAAAGTGTCTGAGCATGAGAGCACTGCCCATTCACGAGCATGCAAGGAAATACAGAGTACAGCAGGACAGGAGGAGAAGGTAAAAAATGAAGAACAAGAAGATTTATTTCTCAAATTTTTAAATGGTAACATAATAGACACTGAAGAATCATTTGCAAACCAAGAGGACTTTCATACGGTTCCAGATATTTCACCTGAACGAGCATCTTACAACTCACTGGAAGCTTTATCACTAGATGACAGCTTTTCTTCTCTTGATGAACTTGCAAGAAGGATAGAGATTACTGAGGTAAATACTCTGAATGCTATAAAATCTTCCATGTTTATCTCAATTAAAATATTTTAGATATTGCCATCTTCAAAATGTCATATATCACTTTTAAAAATCTGAATAGAAGTCTATACTTATTTAGTTGTTCTGAGTTAATTCAGAAAAACGTTTATTTTTGCCTGTTTATTGTCTCCTTGACCAGCAGTGCTCTGTGTTTCTAAAAATTAGATTAATTTTTACATATGTGTGTGAACACTTGGTTTTTTATTCTGACAGAGACTGTTAGGAGATGGGCTGATAATTCCTGTTAAATCACAATTTCACATCAGAGATCTGCATAATGCATATGATGTAACATGTGGTTCATTTCTATTCATATAATAAAATTTGCTTTTCTGTGCCTATTCCATATAGGTGAGAACAACATATGTAATAAACTCTGTATATGAATGTATGGGCTTCTAATTTGCCAGTTTAGGCAGTTTTGTTGTTCAGTCAAAATTAAGAAAGAATTCTGAAGCCTGAACCCACCTTTCTGAAGCACTGCTGTTAGGTCATAAGAAGGATGAGTGCTTCATAAGCTAAATTGCTCTTCTGAAAATATAGAGGCTTTATTGCTTTGGAACCTTTTTGGAGAGTATATGATGACATCTTCGCTTTATTTGTCTTCTGGTTTTGGTGCATTTGCAACCATGAAACCCTAAAAGCTTTTTCTTTAAATTAAAAAAAAATGAGATTATTGAGAAATGATGTGATTCCAGATGCTGGAGGGGGAAGACTTGTAAAAAGGTATCTTCTTAGTTTATCTCTATTTTTAATGCATTTAAGAATACAACATCCCTTGGCAATAAAGTAACGGTACTTCTCTATAGATCAGACACTAATGCACAGAGACCAAGAACCCACAGTCACTCAGGGACAGCAACCAAGCAGAGAACTAAATACTGGAGATCCTTGCTGATGTTATTACATGTTTGGCAAAATCTCCAGAGCTGGAAACAGAGCATTTTGTTTTTTCTCCCCACCTAAACAGCTTCTTCTCTCCTTTCAAAATCATTCATCCTGACCTGTCCCTAAAACAACTGTCTTTCTATGGGATGTCAGGAGGCATACCATGTACTAGGACTGAGGGCCACGTGCACAAAGCTCTACACAAGCTCTTGACAACACACAGATGTGGAAACCCACATACATATTTGAAAATGTAAATCAAACTTTTGCACTAAACCCATTGGTTTGTGTTCACTTAGAGGATGGTTTTGAAAAAGCATTTTGTTGACAGTCTGTGCTAAGCCCATATACATGTATAATGGAAGAGTAAATTAAATATCGTCCCTCAGGATTAGATGTCTCTTGAGCCCACTGAAAGTTCAGCATTTTAAGCTACAGGAGAGAACTGTTCTGTTTCATGCAGAAAAATCCTACAGCAACTATTTTAAAATTGCAATGTTTATGCCATTTGCATTTTAGAGGATGGGATAGGAAACAGCATATTGATACTGTTAGAAAAATTATGCTTGTATTGATCGGCCCAGTGACTGATGATGATGCTTTACAGAGAATCTAGTTTCATTTCTAGTTTGCTGTCCTGATGCTAGGACTGCCAGTACTCCGATGGCAGGGTTGAGTCTCTGGAGAGGAAAAAGTACCTTGAGTCTTTCCGTAGTACTTTTTCTGGCCATATAAGGCATAATGTTGGATGGCACTGATGGGAGTCTTTTTAAACCGTTCTTAGCGAGAGGCCTGAGTTGTGTGTGAGGCAGGGGATTTAAATCAGGCAGAAGAGAAGAAGGATTAATCTCAATACCGATTAAAATTTGTAATATGCAGCATCTGGGGCTGTTTTGCAATACCTGAAATTTCTCGGTGCAGCAGGGTATGTTAAGGACAGTACAGCAGCCTGCATTGTTTCATTATACACTTATATTTTGGTTTTCCAGTTAATCTTGGCACCTCTCATTACACTAGGGATTGCTTTTAAAAAGTGGAGAGCACCTACATCTTTCCAGGAAAACGCAAGGAATTTAGAGAGTTTGGCACCCCTGAGAAAGCAGCACTGTTTTAGTTTAGTGCTGAAATAAGATTCCGCTGATGTTTTGACAAGCAGACTGATCTTTGCACCCAGCCATAGCATTTCTTCCTTTCTTGACCTCCTGCAGTCTTTGAAGCTGCATTGTTCAAGCTGTGGCCATCTAGTAAGATGACAATGTTTTCATACAGTTGTTGTGAAAGAAATACCTAGAAAATGCATTGGTAGCCACATGAATGAAATGAAATTAATTACATGAAATGTACCTGTGTGGCAGTAAAAAAAAAACAAACCACCCAACCAAAAAAACCCCACACAGAAATCAATTTGACTGTGATCAAACTTGTCATGGAGTGAGTATTTACAAAATTGCCACAAATAAGTTAGACTAGAAGGCAGAAGTAAAGATTCTTTTGAAATAACTTAGGTACAAAAATCATATGGTAGGACAAAATTTCATTAATACAATTCAATGGAGGTATAATACTAATTTACTGAAAATGGGGAAGGGTAACTACTTGTGTATGTATTTACAGTTAGGAAGTTTTGTTTGATCCCATATAGAGATCAAAGAATCATCGCATGTAGTTCTCTAATTTAGATCCTTTATGTCACTTGCTTTTAGTCTACCCTTTACAGTAACTAATTACAAGATTGAAAATCCACTAAATTCTGACTCTGGCTTTAAATAATTGCAAAACTAAAATAGTACTTTACATATTGTACAGTCCCTTATACTGGTATTTCTTCACTAGTACAAACCGTGCATGACAACGTGCAAATGGTGGAAAATCATTTTAGACACTAGATCTGTACAGCTAACAGAGAGCTTTGAAGTACATTCAGCAGTTGGCAACAGCAGATATCAGAAGTGTATAACCTCTTCTTAGATCTCTCTGCTATAATTTCTGTTAGAATGAAATTAAATACCAGCCATCAAACGCATTGTAACCTCAATACTGTAAGTTGCATTTTGCCATATGAAGTAAAAGTTTTTAACATAAGCTTTTTATCTGAGTGATTATTAGGGAAATGAGGAAAATCTTAACTTTTTTCCTTATTTGAAAACTATCACTTGAAATTTCTTTCAGAAAGCAAAGATAGTGAGACTTCCTACCGCAACGTAAAGTAGTAGCTTTTGGCTGGCACTATTTGTACACCAAGACTTTTTAAAAGTACTGAGTATGTACGGACTAGCAGCTGACTTGATTACAGAAATGAAGTCTCCACCTATCTGTACTAGGTCTGGAGACACGGCCTTGTTGAGATCCCCTGTTCTCTTGTATGGCTTGAGTTTTGTAGTTTTGAGTTTGCAAGAATTATGCTTCTGTATGAAATGCTTACACGGTATCTGAGCTATTTATTGCTGTACAAGGGAGCCCTGGTACTTGCATGGCAAGCATATTAGCAGAAAAATGGTTAGAGTCTGATGCTGTGGTATGAATGCTGAATCTGCGAAGTCAGCTCCTTTTCAAAGTCAAATTATTCATGTATCTAATGTATTTTATTAGTGAAGGGGTTTGCTGCTTATAGCTTAATCCAGAGTAGTCTTGCTTTTTGTCAGTTTGTCATACAGTTACGGATCACCCCTTTAAAAAAATGTGATATAGCTAGAAATAAAACTGTAGGCCTTTGCCAAGTAACTGAATAAGGAAGACAGCCCACTGAAGAATATATAAACAAAACTCCTTCTTGAGTAGCTCTCTGCATTCAGACCAAAATACTTCATACAATGAACTTTTCTTCCTAGATCCCAGTTTGCCATACCTCCAGTTTGGAGAATTTTATTTACTTCTGTGTGCTACGAATGATCCCAATAGTCAAGTTTAATCTGTTTTTCTAAGAGCTCAAAGTACAGGACCTTATTTTCATAGTTTTGTCAAATATGTTTATAAATACATATACATCATATTGGGCAAAACTATGCATAATGTAAGAATTTTTAAAATATTTTATTAGCAAAAGCTGTTTAAAACAGAGAAGAGACAGGTCGCTTAATTAGAGCTTATTTTTCTTATTTTGCAGCCAGGGTACTAAACTTTATCCAAGAAAGTTTAAAACTTTTCTGTGAAGTAGAATCATTTTGTATTAATAGTGGGGAAGAAGACCAAAGCTAAAATATTTAACAGAGTTTCAGTTAACCAGCAGTCATTGCTGCTTTCCTTTTTGACTGTTGGTCAAAATGCCACCATGTACCTGTATGCCATTTCCAGTTTCTGTACATTAATTATAAAAGCTCCAGCCAAAAGATTTTGTGAAGGCCAGCAGAGTTGAGTGAGTAAGCTCAGTTACATAGATGGTCCAAGAGCATTTTTTGTTAATTATCTAACTTGGAATTAAGAAAACGTTCAATGTTTCAATAGGGTCCTTTACGTAGCCCTTTTATGTAACAAAGAGCTATTTGCAGTGCAGCCTGGTGCAAGCCTACATTTTTCCTCCTGGGGTTCAAGTCAAGGAGAGGCTGGACTTGTGGTCAACTGTATTAACCACAGTTCCCTCATTAACTTCCCAATTTAAATAATGTAGTCTGCCTTTTAAAGTTCCTCCTGCCTCCTAAAGACTGAGATGGAAAACTTCATCTTGCATGGCAGCTAAGTCCCTCTCCTTGGATGTTTAATTAATGGGAGATGGATCTAATATAATCAGCTTGTATATTGCTTTGAAATATTTCTAAATGAAAGGTATGGTAGAAAAACACATTTACAGTTGTTTTAATTGAACGAGATTTTATTTGTAGCAAGATGGACTCTATTCTTATATGACAAACTTACAGTAATGGTTTTTTTATGACTGAAAATAAGAAAAATAAAATGTGATGATGTTTGCATTAAATATTTTGAGCTGCATTTGAGAATATGGTAGAAGAGAAAGTGTAAATATTGCTTTTGTTTGTATTTGTATTTGCATTTTAACAATTAACTGTATTCTGATTAGGAGGCATAGCTTTGTAGGTCCTTTGCAGAACAAAACAATAACCTTAATTATGAGACTCATGAAACTCAAAGGCAGATGAAATATTCTAGATATAAATTACATATCATGTAAAGGGGACATTGTTAAAAATACAATCTCTGGCTTTGTTGGGACAGGAGAGTAACATTAGCCACAGTGATTTATTTTTTTTTTCCCCCCAAATCAAAAGCCCTTGCTCCCCCTTTTTTAAGGAAAAGATCTTCAGAGTAGAGACCTGTGCTGTGTCAATTAGTTCTTTATACATTTAGAAATAAATCCTGAAACATAGCCATGTAGGCTGACAGGGAAAGTAAGTGAACCTCATTGTAGCAAGACCTTTCTTCACAAGCCTTTTATGTAACTGTAATCACTGAAACACACATTTCCACATAATCCTGTCAGAGATAGCGCTCTGGTATTAAGCTTGAAGAAGACAGAGCTTGTGACACAGTTATTTGAAAACTATCAGGAGCCAACAGAAAAATGAAGTGTCTCAATTTGAAATGACTACTTGCAGAGTGGACCACCACATACTAATCTTAGGGGGCAGACTGGTACAAACACCCCGCTTGGGTGACAATTCCCACCAAGTGCAGTCCAAGCCAATTGTGAACATGCACGCCAGGCAACAGCTAGCCTGCTGCATGGGTGTTGCGGGAGGAGCTATTGATCCTCTTTATGAAAGCAATGCTGTTCACAGAAGCTTAAAATAATCTACTCTTTTAAATCACATAATTTCATCTCTGGCTCTCCCAAATAAATAAGTCAAATTAATGCACTCCTACATGATTCCTCTTCCTTGTCACAACAAGGAAGCATAAATGTTGATTTTCTGGTGGCCTGATAGATTCTCATGGCAGTTCTGCAAGGCTGATTCAACATTACCAGTAGAAGCTTCAGCCCAGTGCACTTGTCTGTTGGGATGGGATGAGACACTTGCAGGCTATTATTTCTGGTTCATTTGTGCCAAACAGTGGTCCTCCCTATGTTAACTTAACTGATTTCCACCACCTCCACACTTTCACTACTTCATAAGTTCTTCATTGCACTGTTTCATTAAATAATCTATTCAAGCCCTTGAGTAGGTGATTAACAGGGAAAGTGAATACCAAAAGGGGAAGTGTGACGGATATCCCCTCAGTTGTGATTTTGGAAAAAACTGGTAGACTGTAGGCATATACTCACAGTGACCAACGCTGAGTTGTTCAGAGCAACGTTATTTTGTCCAGTTGAGGGCTATAGAATACTGCCAGACTAGAGACCTGCAAATGTAATTGCCACATTTACCAGTTAAATGTTGCAAATGCCAAATGCTGGTACAGTGCCTATTGGATTGTGCTCTGTGTTTTGCTGTGTTCATTCCTCCATCTCTCCGATTACAGCATGCATCGATGCCTTATATAAGCTTGTAGCATGAAGCAAGTTTAGGGGCATAAGTTAGGAAGTCACTTGTTTTCTGTTTTTCCACAACTCTTATAATTGCATTGCAAACAAGTTTTTATGCATGGTCTTCTAACTTCATTAGATTATGGGGGAAGTGAAGCAGTCAGTTGTCTGCAACTACAGTGTCATCTGAAAAATTGCTTTTTTTTCCATTTTGAGTTTTTGTGAAAATTGTAGGCATTTGGGGTCATCTACATAGATGAGTTGCAAACTCAGTTGCAAATGTGATGTGTTTTCTTATCTGTAGCACAAATCTATACAGATTACTTTCCAATTTAACTAATATTATTGCTAATCTACAGAATGAGTTTTTTAAAAGTGGTACTCAGATTTATGAAGAAGTGAGTAAGAATTTTTTTGGGGGTAAAGAGGAACTCAAGGTAAAAAAAGGACATATGTAAATATGCTTCCTATTTTAATTTCTGTTTATTTCTAGCACACCGGGAACTTCTTGCTTAGGAAGGCATTCTTCTCTTAATACTTCCACTACTTTAATTTCTCTAATAACTAGGAAATTACTCACTGTCTGTCCTGATAGATTGCCCCAGCAGAAGGATTGGTGTCTATACTAAAGAAGAGAGATGATAAGGAAGGAAAAACAATTGCTCAAGTCCAGCAAAGGCAAACAAAAAGAAGAGTGCGATTCCAAGAAATAGAAGACACATTGGATCAAGGTAATTTAAAGCTGTTGAGTAATGGGTTGCACTCTTGGGGTGCAAATGATGTTGATCTTTTTGTTCACAAGAGCAAAGTGGGTGTTCATTGTACACACGGTCCTTGCTTTTTAAAACTTAATCAAGTAATAAGTGAAAGTGCTTGATCAAAGATTATTCAATACCAGGTTTGGGTAATAAGGCTACAGAAGGATAAAGTAAGTACATTTAGATTTTAAAGCTTGGTTGAGACTGAAACCATAGTTTTTATCCTCTGAGTGATTTGTAAGTGATGTCTAATGGACGTCCTTTTGTTAATGTTTAGAGCTTAGAGGTTGGAGGTGTAGGTGGAGAGGGATGCAAAAGAAACAAGTCTGTTGTGCTTTGTCCACAGGTAGCTTTCCAGCCCTTTCTAGTAGACCATAGGATTGGAGCGTGTCAGATTTTAACCTTGCTTTATAATTAAACACCCATATATATTTGCTAGCTGTTGTTAAATTTAGCTAAACACCTTACTGCCTTTTTGATGGGTGAAGTAGCCTCATAAGAAATACAATATATTATTTTGTTATGCTTTTCTTGGAGTTTAACATCCCTATTCTTCAAACTAAAGAGATGTTAAGAATATTTTAGGAAACAACATAGGAAAGATGGGGAGAAACTCTTTAGCAGGGCCTGTTGTGAAAGGATGAGGGATAATGGTTTTAAAATAGAAGGAGGTAGATTCAGACTGGACATAAGGAAAAAAAAAATACAGTGAGGGTAGTGGAACAGGTTGCCCAGAGAGGTTGTAGACGTCGCATTCATGGCCAGGTTGGAGAGGGCTCTGAGCAACCTGATCTAGTTGAAGATGTCCCTGCTCCTTGCAGGAGAATTGGACTAGATGACCTTTAAAGGCCCCTTCCAACCCAAACTATTCTATGATTCTATGATAAAAATACTTTTGGTTACTAATGATAGTGCTTTCTCTATCTATTGTGTCTGCCAGCCACTAAATGGTATTAATGGAGGTCTTCAGTGCTTAAAAGTATATTAAGTGTGTCTCATACACTGAAAAGAAAATTCATTCACTGCCCAAAAGGGAGCTTATCCCATCTTTTTTCTATAAATTATTTTTAAACAATTTATGTTTTAAATAAATTTATGTTTTAATTAAAATTGTAATTAGAGTTTCTTCTATGATTTTTTTCCAGGGATTTAGTGATTCAAAAGGAAAGTTGTTGTTTTACTATTATTATAAATCAGATTTTGAACACACAAAAAAAAGTGCTTGAATGTTTCTTCTTCTTTATTCTTCTTTTTCCCTGTTTCTTCTCCCGGATGTAGAGTGAAGGGGGTTCAGAAATTTTCTTAGAGCCTCTGCAATCTGACAGAAGATGCAGATGTTGTTCAGGCATACAAGTTACCAAGGACAAGCGAGGTTGTGAGGTTCTAGCAGCACCTCTGCAACCTCTTTATTGCTGTTACTCAGAGTAAACAATCATGCAAAGCGTTACCACAGAATAACTGAAATGTAAAATAGCCTACCCTACATTAGCCTACCCTACATTAGCCTACTCTGAAGTTTTTTTTCCTCTATCGTTACAGGCAAAATGTGAGAGTAAACAAACAGTTCAGGGTAGCACAATCAGTGTCAGTACAAATGAAGCAAGAATGTTTCCATTCAGTTTCAGTTTCTAAGCTTTCATTTCATTTCAACTACTTCCATGGAGGGAGGCTTTGGTTGTGCAACATTCTCATAGTTAAGTGTATTTTGCTTCAGTATGGAATGACTCCACAAGTGATACAAGCAAGGTCAGGTACACAGGTTCCAAAAATGGAGCTATATAATTAGGTTTCTGAAAAGACTATGTAGAGAAACATACAGTTCCTGGTATGTATTATGGTCACTTTGACACAGTCAGCATTATTAAGTGTGTTTACTTCCTGAGCCATTCATGGTAAAAACCTATCTCAGATTTTCTCACACGCATTCATATTGCTTTGTATATCGTCCTTTTTCACCTTTTCTGCTCTTGTATTTACAGATGAAGTAGCTGGTGGCTCCTGTATTTTGCTGATCCTGCTGTGCGTGGCAACTGTTTTCCTTAGCATTGGAGGAACTGCATTGTACTGCACCTTTGGTGACATGGAATCCCCTGTGTGTACTGATTTTGCAGCCAACATGGATTTCTACTATACCCAGATATTGCAGCGTATGGAAGAACTTAAACACTGGATAGCCTTCTCATAGCTGAAATGAGCAGAAACAGCACATTGAGGGCTCACCAGTGGTTACCTGAGAGGGTAGAAAAAATGGTGATTTCAAGTTCTCTAACACTTGCTGCCTGCAGGTGATGTGTATTCAATGATGTACTTACACTTTTACATAGAAATCAAGAAAATTCTAGTTTAGCAATCAGGTGGCAAAATGTTCACATCTTAAACTGTAGCAGTGTGGTATGGGAGAATAAAAAGTTACTCTCTTCACCCTTTTGAGAGTAGGCAAGTAGCATTTTGACAACTGGAGCAAGTGAAGAAGAAAGAAGAAAATTAACTGTCTTCTGTATGCTCTCCCATTGCCACACATTGTGTAAGCAATCTCTGGAAGCTTGGTAAAAGGACAGCTTTAATTTACAGCTGTTTGTGCAAAGGTGTTGCCTCCAGCTATCATGCAATAAGTCTGTGTTTTATGGAAACATTATTTTTCTTCTAAGTCTTACCATTTTTCTCCATTTTAATTCTCCTGGTGAGCCATGTAATTATTTGGGTGGAGTGAGAAGAGTGCAGCGGCATTCATGGAGCCCTCATTTGGTGATTAACAGGCTGACCCTGTATCTTATAGGCTCTGGTGAATATCATGAGTGGGATAAATCTGCTGGCAGATTTCACTAGATTTCCTGGAACTTTACTCACAGTACTGTGTGGGCTGTTTTAGAAAGGGAAGGTTAAAAAAGAAATCCGTGGTCTCACTAAACACAGAAACAAAAGTAAGATGTTTAGTAATTTATTTGTGTTAAATAGTAAAGTGGCTTTGGCCAATTTTAAAGCACCTGGGAGCAGGTATGGGGGTAACTGGGTTTTCTGTCCAGCTGTGTCACTGAATTGCAGTAATCACTTTGTGCCTCAGTTTCTTCTCCATACGTGGGGAATAATGGTCCTTGCCTTTGTGAATATTTATTGCAATTAGGGCTAATGTCTGATTCATCCCAGATGAGTGCACAGGATCACTGAACTGTGTGGCTGCAGCCTCTCCTAATGAGTGAATGCTTGTGTAAAGTGGGACTCATCCAACAGAAGAGATTTAGACGCTGGCTGCAGATCTGTGGCATGTTAGTAGCAGTCCAGGACACTCGTTCCAGCAGATAAAGCACATTTGCATTTGCCCTGCAGTTCTGAGACCTGTATTGTAAAACCTGTTCTTTTTCTATCAGCTATACAAACAAATTTAAATCAGTACAAAGCGTCATTTTAAATGGGTGTTTATCACTTGGTGCTCAGCCCTCCCTGTGTGGTACGTGAGAGTAACACTGACATGACTGTGAAGGTGAGAATTAGATACCCAGGCCTTTGGCCCACACTCTTGTCAAAATGTGGCAACTGTTCCTGCACAGAGCATAATGGCCTAGCCCTGCTGAAGGTGTTAGTGTGAATTCCTTTACACCTCAGGAAGCAGCATTTTTGAGGGGTCCACTTCACTCCACTCTGTGATTTCCTGCTTACTAACATTGTATGAGGCAGTGTGTTCAGGTTTAGAGTATTATTTTGTAAAATACTATGAAATGCAATCTTTCAAGATATTGCTCAGAATTATAACATTAAATGATCATGCTTTCTGGCATTTGCAAGCAAATTGTCCCTCTAGTGAGCTTGATTGTTCCTAACGCACTGTTATACTTAACAGGTTTTTAAAGTGAAAGTTAAAATAACTTTTTTTTTTTTTTTTAGAATAAATTGCATGTATGGTTTTGCTTTTTGTTTTCACTTCAGAGGATTAGTTTATTTCTACCTTAGGGAGCCTTATATTAAACTAGCATATTTAAAATGCCCAAATTAATGAAAACTTTTGCTTTCAGAGTGAAAATTGAGAACGGTAGTTTCGTATACTTTTTGTTTGTTGTCCTCAGAGTATTACAATGCTGGGCTAATCTAAAGGAGAAAAGGAAAGACACTTTTGTATTTTAAAGTGTTACTGGCTGGTTCAGTTTATTATTTGAAGTCTAGATTTGTTTATTTATTTAGTTTTTATTTTAAAGAGAATCTTAATTTTCTTTTTTAGTAATTTACTCACAGAGTATTCAAAAAGCATGCATTCAGTTAAAATACATATTTATAGTGATTGTGTAGTTAGAATGTATTTTGGGTTTCTGTAACTTTGCATTGAGTGTTTCAAGATACAACTGTTGATTTCAGCTTAAAAAAATCTTTTTTAAGTTTTATGCACTTCATCACCAAAAAGATCAAGAGGTATATATAGAACTATTTATTCAAAAGTATATCAGATATGGAGATCAAAGATCCTCTACTTCTAGGTTCATTTAATTAAAACTATTTTAAAATAATGATTTTATTTAAAACTGTAAAGCTTTTTAAAGTCAAAGCAATTTTTAATAAGCAGTTCAATTTAAAATCAGTGGTCCAAATTCTGGTATGTCTGCTTTGTGCTATATTCCCAGTGCAAAGACTCACTGGTATCAGCAGAACTGCCTACAAGAAGATCATGAAGAGGCTGGGCACCACTTTACTAAAATGTACCCAATGCAAAATGAGTGGCCAGGCGTTCTGTGTAACTCAGCTACCTTACAGCTATTACCTTGGAGCATCTCTCCAGCCTTCCTAACCTATGCCAAGGTACCACACCTGCAAAGTCTCTCAGGATTTGAGGGAGCGGAAAAGGCACGTATGTACAGGCTGCCCGCCTCCTGATCTGAGCTGTTCACTCCTCAGTTGCAACCAAACGGTTGAATCTGGATCTAATTTCTGTTGGCATTCCTTTATAAAAAGCTGATGGTACTAATTCTTGCTTTGTGTGACAATTCTGTTAGTGCAAATAGTTTGCATGGTCTGTAGTACATTATCAGTCTTGCAGCTGCCAACGTAACAAAATTTGCTTTGTGTTGAACTCCAAAGAGTGTGTGGGTAGGCCTGATATTGGCCTTCCTGGATGCTCTGTTCTCTTTTGATTGCTGGTGACCATTTCTGCCTGGGTGACCTCAGGCATTAGGACCTTACAGTCAGGTAAATCCAAGCCAAAAGCAATAGTTGATTTGAACAGTTATTCCTCTTGACTGAGTATTTTGAGTTAAAATAATACTGAGCAACAGCTAAGATTGTTTTAAGAAGGAAGAAAACAGAGGAAATAGACACTTTCCCCCTGCCCCTTTTAAAGCCATTTGTGTATAAGTTTTTATTTATTCTGTTTCTTTCCCTGCCACTGTCATCATGGCTGTTCTACTTGGCAGTAGGGGAAACATACTACGCCAGCATAAAACCATTTGTAGTTGGTAGGAAAATTCAGGAAATGGTTCAGTACTTGACAGTAGTTAAAAGTAGTTTCTTAAAATACGACTGGATTTCAGGCTGACAGTGTACCTTCAAAGGAGCTGTGGCCACTTATTTACCTGCAGCACTCTTGCTAGAAACCCCCACCTTCCAGTTTGTTCTTTGAGCGTAATTATTTTGAAGAGATTTTGCGATAGAGCAAAACCAACAAGACTTTTGATGTAGATTCAGCATATGCTGCCAAAAAAGGGCTTTCTGATGACATAATTAACACCCTCACCCCAAATAACATAGACTACACCAAGAAAAGAACTGTGCTGCAGCATACCCACACTATACTACAGGCTTGTTTTCAAAACTCTGTCAGTAAGGAGGAAGCAGATATTCCACAGCCCAGAAATGCCAGCAGAAGTTTGTAATCTAGACACAGCCCATGTTTTACAATTTTTACAGTATCTTTGCTTTCATACTGGGAAAAAAGCATAGCCTGGTGACAAGCAGTATGAAGTAGTCTAACGAAAAGGGAAACTCTTATTTAGGTTTTCAGGAGTAAAGGGCAAGCTTGAACTATCAAATTAGCAGAGTAGATTGGAAGTCCAGATTCTTGTGTGACTGGGTACTCTTCCACTGAATAACCTAAGGGGATGTTACCCTCCTAAGAAAACATATTTGCCTACTTTATACTGTAATGTAAGACCAGCTGAAAGGACTAATAACTATTTGTAACAAATTTAACTTAAGCTTCCTTTAGCAAAAGGAGTCATAATTGTGTTTGAAACTGTCACCCAAGCTTGTAATTTAAGGACTGTGCAAAAAAAAAAATAAATAAAAACTGTCCCAAAGAAAATATATGAACCTTTTTGGGTACTGTGATTGCTAAATGTATAAGAAGGTTGATAAAATTTTCTGTGAAATTCAAGTGAATGAGCAGTACCTCCAATAAGAATTTCATGGTCAAACCCAAACCATAATGGAAAATAAGGATAAAATCCGTAAGGTTTGTTTTGGTTTCTGCTGTAATGTAGTTTTCCTGAGTGGTTTGGTTTTGCTGTAAGAGCTAAATGAAAACCCAGCTTCCTCACAGCCTGGTTTCTCTAGAGAGGTGGGTTTAAAGTAGTGTTGCCCTACTGCATCATTCTGAAAACAAACTGACAGGTGCTAAGTTTCAGAATTCCTAGTAACTGGGTGGGTGACCTGCATAGTGGTCACAGGCCAGTCTGCTCTTTGAATTCAAACACATAAACAGGTTATTAGTAAACCCTTTCTTGTCCACAGCATCTTGCCTCATGACAGGGATCCAACATTCTCCTATTAGAACAGGGATCCTGTATGCTTCTCCCTTTCCTCTTCCATCTTTCACTCTCAAATTCAATATGAAGATTTTAAAATCAGTAATGAGGCCACAGGCAAAACTGAAATAGCAATGACAACTGCTATTACATTAAAAACTATCAGTGACTCTCACTGATTCATTAGTGTGTAGCAGTGATTTCAAAACTTATGCTGATTCTTGTACTAATCGTAAACAGCTGGTGTTTGAGGGATCACATGCTGACTTCCATGTGCCTTAACAAAATAATCTAAATATTTTTCTCTAAGATAGCTACTCAAGGAAGCCTAAAGGATTTAACTATAAAGCCTTTTCTTTAAAAAAAAAAAGAATTATTTAGACATTGCTTCTTTGAGGCTGATTTATATCATTTATGATTTGTATTACTTTGAACTAAATGTCAAAGTAATTCTTCTTTGGCATATGATGAGCCTAGGTTTTACTGCATTTGGTAATGTCCAAAAATTGTGGTCATCTCTTGAAGAAAATGAAGATAGGGAGTAGATGAGTGCTGTTTTACAGAGTTGTTCTGTGACAGCTAAGATGTTACAGAATTTATATCAGTGAATTTCAATCAAAGGTCTGATTCTGCACTTGGGTTCGTCCTGAACTTGTTTTTAATGGCAAACAGGCTAAAATAAAAAATTTAGAGACAGCACTGAAGCACACTCAGAATTTCAAAGGCATGTCTGATACCAGACTGAAGTCTTCCGTTAATCTTAAATTGTTGAGCTGTCCTTTCTTGAAAACAAGTTTGATCCAGCTTCACATGACAATAGATCAGTCAGCTCTCTCCTTCTGGTTTTCGCCAAGAAACTGTCTGGCAAAATGTCATCTTTTAGCCAAGATGGGCCCCTGATGTAGGATTCATTTGTTAGGATGTTGGGGAAGTTTCCAGTAACACTTCTGTCAAATGACAGTTAATGATTGTGTCCCATTTCATTGCCTGGCATTGAAAATTAGTTCAAGCACCACTATTGTGCTTTCATAGGCTGATCAACTTTTAAGCTGGTACCAAAAACCACTTTCAGAGTGAGAGCTATAGGCTTTTTTTTTTCAGGAAGTGCCATGTGCCGAGTACTGCAGTGAGAAAATTTCACTCGTTTTCATAGTTTTGCCAAAACATTCCCAGATTCCACAATTGCTCTTTGTACTGTATGGAAGCAGCGCCAATGCAGGGTGCACCCCCTCGGCTGGTCGGTATTCGTTCTGTTCTCCTGAACTGGCAGCCTCGCACGAGAGAGTCATGGTTGCATCAGAAGTGGCAGTGAAAGCATATATGCACTAGAAGTTGAGCAACATGAGGATATTGTTATTTCTACATAAACCTTACACCTAAAAATGTACCTTTTTTTAAACTTCCTTTTAGGAACCATTCATCAGTTTTCCTTGACCTCTTTTTCTTAGAGAGAGACAGCATTAAGTCAATTCCTCCACTACTCCAGGAACTGGAATTGATGGGCTTTTTTTGCCAGAGATAACATGAATCTTGCTACTTGGAATCATAGAATAGTTTGAGTTGGAAGGGACCTTTAAAGGCCATCTAGTCCAACCCCCCTGCAAGGAGCAGGGACATCTCCAACCAGATCAGGTTGCTCAGAGCCCTGTCCAACCTGGACTTAAATATTTCCAGGGATGGGGCATCTACCACCTCTCTGGACAACTTGTATGTGATGCTGAGAATCCTCATGCTTGCACACCTTCATACTTCTGTTTTTTCTGCCAGAATTTCTAATGAAATTGGTAGATAGTCTCTGAAGCTATGACAGTAGCACAAATATTTTCACACTACTTTTCCTGAGCTAGCTGAATTCAGTGCAAAGGATTCACAGAAAAGAAGAGAGCTAGAAGTTTGAATTTGAATCACTAAGGATCTGTAGAGTTAATTTCAGGAAGACAAAATGTCAGTATCTACCATTGTAGAAACTAGCAAAGTTGCTCCAAAAAGGCCCGCCATAATTAACAGACAAGAGTATACTTGAAAAGAGTTACAAAGAAAAAAATTATATACTGAGGTTTCTCAGTGACTATTTAAAGATCTGAGGCTTTATGTACAAGTTAATAAATTAAATAAGGGGAAACAACTTCTGAAGGTTGTACAAAGGTAAAGATTGAGTATATTATGGGGAAAAGGGTTGTAGAAAGAATGTAATAAAGACCTTTAATCAAAAGGTAAAGGATGAAAAATATTTCTGATAACAATATCTATCAGTGATGTGGGGTTTTTTCCAATCAGATTTTATAGAAACAGACAGGAAAAAAAATGCACAATAGTTTAATGACATCAGGGAGAAGAGGGACTACTAGTTAAAATATTGCTGAATTCTTTGTAGGACTACTTAGGAGGAATTTAAGTGGTTTGTACAAGATCACACAGCAGAAGGAAGCAAAGCAGGACCAGAGCTTATAAAGCCTATCTTCTGATCTTTTGTCTGGTCCTGGTTCCCACTAAGACAACACAGATTAGGGAAGATAAATGAATACCCTGGTGTTCACTTTATCTTTGACTTCACACAGCTTTGAAGACTTTCTTTAAAGATATTTCTATATTCTCATAAATTTTGTGGTGATCTTAAGGAATAAAATTGACTCAAGAGATGAATTTCCTTTCTAGTATGCAGCACTAAGTCCAAATGCCATTTTAGCATATATTTAGTATTTGATATCATCATAGCCATGGTAGCTGGTTGCTATTTACATGTATTAAAGGAAATTGTATCAACAGACCACATGGGAACACATACTATAATGGCAACTCCTATCATCAGAAAATGAGGCTCAGGCTGTCTGTAGGGACTTTGTGTTTCACCATTTAACCCTTACTATTTATGCTCTGTTAACTACCAGGAAAGTAACAATGCTCAGCAGAGCAAGCCCTATTGAGAATCATTTTAAAAAAATCAAGCCACAATCTTGCAGCTCTGCTGGGCTTCACACAATACCTATCACTGGGCCAAGAGTGAGGAAACAAAGCAATGCGGAAAAAAGTAGCGGTCACCAGATTTTGTCTCCCAGCAGAAATGAAGTTCTTGTAAGGCACAGAAATGTTTTGACCATAAAGTGGATGTTGTCATCACTGTCTGCAAGTGGAAAAGATTAAAATAATTTCAAATGTTTGTGGCATCCTCAAAATGCCTTGAATAACCTTTTTTTTTCCTTTCAATTTCTGTATTATTGAAACTTTCCTTTAGTTGAAGGTAAAGAGGAAAATTAAGTAATAGTAAATCCTCCTTTTTCTTTTTTTAATTTGGCATGTACTTTTTCTATAAATAGGGCATTGCTTTTCTGAGCCAATTCACTGCTGGGTAATGGCCCATGGTTTACCTACAAAGGCAAAATAGATGGCCGTTAGCAATAAGTGACTCATGTATTATAAAACAGCCCCATTAAAAAGAACCATCTCTATCGACTCATGTAGTAGGATTGTGAAACAATATTTTCAGTGAACTGGCTCAATTTTGCAATGCAGAGCAAGCCTTGCACAGCCCACCCACACTGACAGCTCAGTCTGGCGCTTTGTTCATCTCTGTACTGAGACCTTTCACAGCCACCATTTACCAGTGCAGAGCAGCCAGGGAGGCAAGTATTCTTCCCTTTGCTGCTTTGACCACTGAGATGACCAGCAGCTGCAGGTCTCTCAAAACCAATCAGAACAGCCATGAATTGTCTATAAAGACCTCTAGAGTTTCAGTCATGAAACTCCGAAACAGCCGGTCTTTCCATACCCTCCCCACAGCTAGAGAGGTGGTGGGTGCCTGTAATGAGTCCGTATCCATGCCAGCCTGGAGGAGATGCTCTTTGCCACATAATTCCCTCTGTAGGAGAGCAGCAGCCATGACTGCAAGTCAAATGTTCTACTAGCAGGACATCAAGCAGTGTCCTTCAGGACTGAGACAGAGATTGTATTGTCTCCAGTCCAGCATAAAAGAGACTGTACAGTATGTCTCAATGTCCTTTCAGAAATATTTCAAAGTCATTGCTATCCTGACCACTCCCAAAAATGTTTTAAGAATCTAAACCTGCTGATCTTCCTTAAGTAGAAACGTAGTATAAGGGACAGAAGGCTTTAGCCTCCCACAACAAAGGCATCACAGAAACCATAAAAATACTTGCAGAAAGATTTGAATGGAAGCAGTGCTGCTGAGACTGCCTCAGGATTTCAGGATCATTCAAACATGAGCAAGAAGGGCATTTTTCAAATAGTTTCGTAAGGAAAAAAGGCTCTGCTCTGTGGCACTTACCATCAGAGAACACTCAGCATTAAAACTCAAGTGCGGTTTAACAGGTTACACTAGAACACGGAAAGGGCAAGTTTTAAATTATTTTTTTTCTGACTATTGCTCTGAACTGCACTGTTAAATAGCAGACCAGTTGCTCTTCAGTTCTGTCCTTATATTATTTTCTATTTTATTTTCCTCAAACCTTAATTTTTGCCTCTGAATGACATCCCTTTTAACCAATTGGCTCAGTATTTTTTTGAGATGTCCAGAAAAAAAACTTGGCTGTGGCTGAAAAAGGGTGAGCTGAGACAGTAGTAGGAAGAGAGAGTTGATTAAGTGATAAGAACACAAAACTGGAACTTGGGAGGGTTTGATTTACCTGCCTGCTCTCCCGCAAATGTTTTACATGGTCTTAAGCACATCACTTAATTCTGTGTTTCAGTACCCTACCTGTGTAATGAGGACAATTCCCCTTTGATGCTCCTGTGGTGATGTAGCAATACAAATTCTAACGTTCCTTACAGTCAGTGGGGTCAGGGTGATCTCAGAAGTAAACGTTTTAAGCAGTATCAGCAACGTGCTACTCACACTCTGTCTGAAATGGTTACCCTGCATAGTCACAAGTAATTGCCATGAACCCTACATCTGAAAAAAGAAGGGAAGAAAACTCTTCTTATTTTTAACTTTCTTTTTTGAGTTTTCTATAACTATGATACCTGTTTGAGAGGAGCTGTAAGAAAGAAGTATTGAAAAACAGGAAGATGCACTTTAGTATTCCTGCCAGTTTTTGTACTGTGCCATCAGGTGAAGAAATTGCATCTGGTTTTATTTTTTGTGAGGTTTTTTTAGCATCATAATTACTATACTGTGAGATTTTAGAGCTGTTTCAAGCTACCCATAGAATTATAAACTGCTTTTGCATCTTAGCATTTCCCTATGGGAGTGAGAGGTAAAACCAGTTGCTTGATGATTTTCAGCATCTGGTATGTGCAGTATACAAGCTTGTTGGTCCTTCCTACTTTCTACTATCTGCAATGGAGCAGCGCTTTTGATGGTGTTAATATTACCAGTGGTTACCTGGGGGGCGGGCAGGAACAGACTGTGGAAAATAAAATCAAGTTGTTTTTTTTAAGTGTTCATACTTCTAGTATGAAGAGAGAATCTGAAAGTCTGTCCCCCATGCTATTAGCATTTATAGCAATTAAGAATTTTGCTACTGTGTGACTCAGTATAGTGACAGGATTAGTGGGGATTTAGTGATTTAGATATATTTAGTGATTTAGATTCTCAGGTTCCCTGAGAAATTGCCCATGATAAGCTATTCACTGGAAAACTTGACGACGTGACCACAATGTGGGGTGGTTGACATAAAGGAAAAAATTTGCCAAATTAAGGTACGGCTTCTGGTCCAAACACAACCACATCCCCAGGGCAGCCACCTCGAGAACCATCTTTCTGTCATAGATATTAGCTATGGAAACTGCCCTTAACTGTAGAAAGATTTAAGCATCTTGCCTGCTGGTTTTGTGGTTTTTTTCCCTTTTTATAAGTGAGTTCCATGTGGGGTTTTGTGCAGAAGATAGAGGTTATAGCTTTTGCCCATTTCCTTCCTTGCCCAGGTGTGGCAGAGAAGAGTGGTGCCATCATAATCTCTTACTGAAATAGAAGAAGAATATGGTCACAGCAGGTAGTTATTGTTACATTTCTGTGCACCCATTTTTCAGACCCATGCACGTCCTATACTTCTCAGTTGATGCTGGGAGTACTGAATACAGGGAAGCCACCATTTAATGCTGCCTGTCCCTATGTCACATAGGAAAAAAACAGAAATGGATGTTAGATGAAAAATCCTATCAGCCTCTATTAAAATTCATTGTTATATCTTCATGAGCTTATCTCAGCACATCTCACTGAGGTAATGCTTTTCAGCACGTGTCACGATTTCCAAGGCACGTGTGAGTAAACAGCAAAAAAAACCTTTAGCGGGGGGAGGGGAAGAGTAGGTCATGTAATGAGATGAAAATAGGTCGTATGACAGGGATTCTTCTAGTGATTAAATACTCATTGCTGCCAATTTATTCAAATTGGGGAGGGAGAGAGAAGGAAGGGATGTAACTGTATTGTCCTTTCTTCAGGCTATTTCTTGTTTCTCATTGTCTCTTGACCTCAAATATCTCATTGTACAAAAAAGTCACAGACTCCTGCTGCTGTTGCTTCTGTTCCTGTAAGAAGCATTGCTTTTTTTTTAATAAATTACTGATAGACTAGGCTTGAAATGTCACCAGGACTGCATATTATCATTAAGAGAAGTTATTTGCTTCCTTTTGAGTTTTCCTCCTTAGGAAGAATAATTTTATTTAGGCGTACTGCAAATTTCCAGTGTAACTACTTTTGAATTTCAAAACTGTCTTCAAACCAACAAATGGCCCATGCATGATATCTGTACTTGGCCCAACTTGCACTACTTTAATGTGCATTGTAGAGCAGCCTTCTCTCAAATTATGTAGACTTGTTGGCAGAGATCAAGTCTTCTATCTTTTCAAGGCAATGCCTCAATATTTACAAGAAAGCCTTTAAACACTGTAGTTAAATTAGTGCTAATCAGTCACTTCAAGTGAATAGTTTCATAAGCAGAACCTGATGTGGAGGAGGCATTTTAACTAAGACCTGAATCCACTCATTGAGTAAGGAAGGCAAAAAGAATACTGAATAGCTTCCCAGTGACTGCATAAACAGGAATCCTTGGAGACAACAGGATATGTTAATATAATTAAAGACAACATCATAACACATCGGTACCAAAAGCCCAAATCACAAAGTACAAGCAGCCTTATTTCTGGCATTTGAGGCACTGACTTTACAATCTTTAATAAACAGTGCTCTTCAGAGAAGCAGCAACAGAGCTGCATTACTTTAAAATATGCAGCTCCATCAAAACCAGAGCACTTCTGAGTATCAGGCTATTTTCTTCCAAAACAAAATCATAGCAAAATGGGAAAGAGCGTTTTGATATTCTTGCAACATCATCTCTAGCTAGATCAAAGCCAGATTTTTATGTTCTCACAACTGTTCTTGCACAGAAGTTCTTGTACAGATTCGTTATTGATCTTCTAATCTTGGAGGTATGCATTTTATTACTATTATAATTACTGTTTAAAGCACATGAGGTGTCATACTACTCGGCAGTGCACAGGTCCTGATGTCACGAGGTTTCTGTATATGCTTCACTTCTAGTATATGTCTACATCCCCGTAAACCACAGCCACTGAGTACACCACTGAGACAGACCTTGCTCCCCTTTCTTCCAGCTCCCGGGTACATCGTACTTACCTACAGGGAATACCAGCGTAAGAGCAGCCCTGCTCCCCAAGCGCTGCACTTCTGACCCATGCTTTGATAGGACAGGACTGGGGCATAAGGGTGCTTAATTTCCCTCCCACCATTGCAGTGCAGCCCTGTAGAGGAATTTCATTTCCAGTAGATTTGACATCTACCTAAAATTAGTAAAATGCTTTGAGACACTCTTGACTTTAAAAGAAAAAAAAAGTGCTAAAAAAGAGAAAAGTATCTTACTGTTTTGAATTGACATCAACAGAAATTAATTTCAAGTTATCTATAATTTTTTCAATAAAAGACATACCGAAAGAATTCCTAACTGGCTTCTATAACTTTCTGTTGTTTCTATATCTTACTATCCTGGTGTAAATTTTATCTCTGATTCTCATAACACTGCAGTTTTGAAACTGGAAAGCAGCATGACACTGCCTAATTCCTTTTCATGACACTGATATCCTGGTTTTGCCCTTCCAGGTGGGTTAGCAAGAGGGGCTGGAAATCTATTTTAATAGCAGTTTTTAATTTTCCTGCAATTCATATTTTTCTTGCTGGCTGGGTAATTTAGTTATTGACCTAGTTTCAGTTATGAAAGATTAGACTATTCATTATGACAGAAGTTTTATCCTTTAGCCCTTAAAATAATTAGACTTTTTGAAAATATATGATATAGATTATTAAAAATTGTTACAATATTTTGATTATTGAATTCCTTGTTTCATATGAAAACATTTTGTTTGTACAGAGCCTTAATGATGATTCTTTTTTAATTGTAGGGTGTCATTACCACCTGGAAGGGTGACACTAAAATTTAGCCATGAACTAGTATTTGATCAGCATGGCACATGATATTGTTGTCACAGATAACCATGGCTTCATTGCATGAAAGTTTCCCTCCAGCTATATTGAGGCAGAAGCATCCACTGTAATTAGAAGTTTGAAACCTATGTTGTGTAATTGGTTCTGCTACATTGTGCAGAATGACTGTCCCTTTTAAAAAGTGGAAAAAAATAGAAAAACAGGTTATCTGAGTGATTCTTGCTAGCTCCCTGCCTGACCTGCCATCTCCTCTAGGTGATTGATTCTTGCTTGCTTGCTCTCACTTTGCCAGTCCTGGGAGGAACAATCAGTTCTCTCCAAGTTTCTTGGCAATTTGTGTGACTTCTAATAGGTTTTGGGGAGGAGCTGGATGCAACTGACCTTGGACAAAAGGTTGCAGCTGTGAGGGTGATGGGTATGACTTTTTTGGGTCCACCTATAATGGGAATTTGCCCTGGTTCCATCAATGTGTGACTAATTTCCTGGGCAGCTGAGCCAGCATAAACTTCTGGTGTAGGTAAGGAAAACAAAGTTATAAATTCCAGTGGACTTAAGGTAAGTTCAGCTTTTTTTACACCATGCTTGAGATCTGGGTGCAGGTCCAAGGTATTGCTGCTTGGCCAGAAGTTTACTGGAATCTTGGACAAATTCCCAACATGCCTCCGGAAGGTTTCTAGGGTGGCAAGATCCGCAGAGCAACATTCCTGGAGCTGCCTGGTGATTAATGGGTAAGTCTGTAATAGTGTGTTCACTATAAATGTTTATGCTGTTTCCCCTACTAAGCATGTATTTAGAAACAGTCCATGGAGACCTTTGTGCCATTCATACGCACCAGAGTCCTTTGCTGTTCTGTTTGGCTGCCGTAGGGAACTATGTGAGTGTGAGAGAGAGGTAGCTATATTTAATAGTGAAGCTAGCTCAGCCTGGGAGAAAGCAAAAGGGCCCAGGGGTATAGGAGGGAATAAAACTGAAAACACTGCAGCTATGGCTTTTGGATTTAAATAAGAGAGAAACTCCTCGTGGGCCTTATTTGTAAGGGTCATTTAGGGATATCTTTTTTGCAGTCCAGAATCCTGATCTGCTGCTAAGTGATTACGCAATGTTAGTTGAGATTTCAGACATTTTGTGCAATCAGTTGCTTCTAGGAGACTGATAATCAGTGCTGAAGGCCTCCTATCTGTGTTGTACTTGCAACTCTTCATGTTTTATCCCAGGTCCAACAGTATTTTTGTAGTCTTGACTAATGGGTGTATATTCTTACTAGAGTCTACCTTTTCTAATATAAAAACTTCTGCCCCTTGTGGCTATGGAGAAGAAAATATTTTAAGAAGCCTGAAGATTCAGAAACAACAAGTTAAATATAAAAAGCCTCATTTTCACTAGATTTGTTTGATTGGTTTTACTGCTATTCATTGTATTTGAATATTTCAGGGTCAGTATTTATTGTCCTTTACAGTGTACACAGATATTATTTGTTTATACCCATAAAACAGTGTTAAATCAATCAGCCAGCAAAACAGATACTTCAAAGATAAGAGGTTATTAAGATGCCTTGCATCAAACTCTTAACCCCAAAGTCCTTGGGAGATCTTGCAAGTGTTATCTGAGGAGTATAAATGCCATGCACGCAGGAGGACTTTTTAGTTATCTGCAAGCAAAAATTTGTGCTTCCAATTTTTGAAAGCCACTTGTGCAGAAACAAAATGAATTCTTGGTAATACGTTGTCACATCAAACTAAGGAGATGCCCTCTCCCTCCTTGTCGATCAGTAAAATGTGAGTAACTGTGCAAGGTCATGTGGTCCATGTTCTGTCTGCAAATGTGGCACTTTCAGGTGCACCAGAGAGAATGCAAAGAGGAAGCAAATTAGAAGTGGACACAGATGGAGGATGGAGACAGAGGGAGTGAACTCTGGGCACAGCTTGGTGGCCTCCAGGAACTGGAGGAAGACAGAGGGAAAAGCTAGAGACAATCTTGTTTAAGCAAGAGGCCAGATACAACAGTGCCTTCTCATTGTGTTTAGTCTAGTTGTGTGTACATCTCCAGTCTTATTTTTGACAGAAATTATTATTTTCACTTTAATTCCTTCCCTCTTCTCTGCTGTCCCTTCAAGAGAAAAAAAAAAAAAATGGGGCATGTGTGTGAGCTGATGATTTGAGAGCAGAGAGTAGTGAGAACTGCTACAAAAATTAACTGTAGTATCTGAGAACCCTGATAAGTAGACACCTCAAAACCAAACAAGCATCCAAACTTTTAGTTCAAAACAAATGTTGACCTCTCTGCAGCAAGTAACTTCCCAGATTGCTGCTTCAAAACCAGAACCTTTTACACACTTTGCCCTTCTTTGCATTTTTTCCTATTCCCTCCCTACTTACACCAAAAGAAGTAACAGCAGCCCTGCAGTCCTGACCCTACAGACCGACAGCTATCCTAAATAGGCCAGAGCACATACTTGCAGCCCACACACCAACGTCAGCAGGGTACACGAAGAGTAAGTCACCAAAACACAGAGGTGGCACAGGCAAGCAGTGCCACCCGCTGGCTTTGCAGCAGCTGGGCCCAGCTCTCAGGCTCCGGAGACCGTGTCCCCCAGGATTATTACATACAGGGGCTGTGCAAGCGAGAAGAGATGCTTTGTATTCAGTGGTAATGCTTGGGAGTAAACTTCAGGTTCTTTGTAATGTTCTCTGAACCAGACGTGCATGTTTAGCATCTGATTTTAACTGGTAATTCTGATGAGCATCTATGGCCTGTTTTCAGGTGACTTACATGCTTAAATCCTAATGAGTTATTTTTAAGCTAAAATGTCCTAGTTTCAGTTTCAACTTCACCTGATGGATCTTCTTATTTTTTAATATAAAAACTTCTGCCCCTTGTGGCTATGGAGAAAAAATATTTTAAGAAGGCTGAAGATTCAGAAACAAGTTCAAATATAAAAAGCCTCATTTTCACTAATTTGTTTGATTGGTTTTACTACTATTCATTTTATTTGAATATTTCAGAGTCAGTATTTATTGTCCTTTACAGTGTACACAGATATTACTTGTTTATATCCATTAAATAGTGTTAATTCAATCAGCCAGCAAAACACATACTGCAAAGATTAAGAGGCTACTCCTAGAAGATTGGTAATTTTTCAGGAAAAGTCAAATTCCAGTGTGTTATATAAAAGAATTAAAGGGCAAGAAGGATGACAGAATAAAGCACAAATTGTGTTGTTTTGATAAAAGTATTCATTTTTTCCTCCCATTGTGGGGAAAAACATAGGCAGATGTGTGTGCCTGTATGAAAGAGCTAGGGCAACACTTTGTAGCCTGTGCAGCTTAAGTTCATTGCATACAAAATGGTCCCTTCCATTCCTCATTCCAGGAGAAAATAATTAAACTGGCAGGCAGAGAAATGTCATCAGGATGAACATACATGTCTCAAGCCACATGTTCCACACACAAAAAAAAATGTTTATGGTCTATTTTAGTTTTTTAAAACTTTGGCTTTAAAAATTGAACAATTCTAAACATTTTTGTTATGTTTGCAAAGAGGATGTGATTGAGGAAGGACCCCAAATCCTGATACTTAAATTAATTGTACAGTCTCCTCTTTAGGCTTACAGTGGCCATGTTTTAGAGTTCATATGTTATGTAGAAAATTGAGCAGTTGGGATTTTTAAAAAGTTAGTCATTCGCCCGTTTGCTTATTCCATGACATATCAAGTGACCTGATTTATATGCCAGCCTTATTTCTGACAGTTGTTTTGCACTCATGATGGCAAAAACCCTCTACCACACTCCCTTTCTGGAAATGCTACTTTAGAAAATATTTATGTTACCTGCAGTAGGAAGTTATACAAGCCTGCTGCTTTTGCTTTGCAAGTGCTTTGGAAACAGTCTAGTTTCCATTTGTCTCTAACACCATTAAAACCGCATTTGTTCTTTTTTACTTTTCTGGCAACTTCTGAAAAGAAGAACTTAGCTTTGTGAAGCAGAATTGATATGAACGGTTACAGGACAGGTATAAAGATCCTTTTATGCCTGTTTATTTGTTTTTAAAGTACTTGGGTTTGAATTTAGCTATTCAATCAATAGGTATACGGTAGCTAGTAGTGATCTTGGTGCGTAGAAAACCAAGACAACTCACTAGAGGGAGCTCAGACACAGTTTCTGAGCCTAGCAAGACGCTACTTTAACTCACCCTGTTACTTGCCCTGCGTGTTTTGTCAGTAAATTTCTCCCGCTGATTTACTTAGCGTTTCTGTGTGGGCAGCTACACAGCCTGCATTATGAAAAGTGCAAATCAATATTGAACTGGGGCAGAGAGGTCTCAAACTTTATTTGTCAACATTGGTAGATATTACCAGAATACTTTTTCCTAGACCATAAAAATGGGTCAGAAGAGGTTTGTTTCCCCTTCTGCCTGCCTCTCCCCTCTAATGCATTCCTCCTCCTTCATTAGAACCTCAGATCCATGTACTGACATCCTTCTGCTGCATGTCCTGCTCCTACAAACTGATGTGTCCACCTCAAACCCTCCACTTTCCTGTCTGAGCACCTCACTCAGATGCCATCTGCTCCTGACCTAATTCCCTCGCCTACCTAAAGCACATTAGGTTTCACCAACACCCTGTGCTTTATCTTATTCTTTCCCCTCTCTTTCCTTGCTCTGCCATCCTGAGCTGCAAGTGCAGGTTCAGGCACCACCTTGGTTGCTGCTGGAGACATTTTGAGAAGAGCAGTTGAATGGCCTATGTACAGCAGTGAGGTTCTGTTGACTGGCTGTAATTGCTGTGGTGAAAGCATTTATCTAATGTTCAGGAAGTGAATAATGAGTAAAGACCTTTATAAATGTGATTCCCTTGTGGTCAAGTAGTTTTCTGCCATCAAGCAGTCCTCCCCACATCATGTAGCCACTGTTCACATGGAGGTATTGATTCAAGCAAGAGTCAGCACACAGCAGACTTGGAATCCACTACTGCTGCCACATAAGCTGCTTTTTCCTTTAAAAAACACTTGTAAAAAAGTTTATGTGCCACACCTTGGGAGCCTTTTTGCTGGAGTACACTAAAATACTAGTACAAGTTAGAAAAATCATCCAAACTACCTAGGACAGCCTTAGGCACTCTGCTAAATAGGAGGTGCTACAGAAGGAGGTCAGAGAAGATCAAATTGGAGCCTTTTACCCTTACCACCCTGCACATGTCCAGCGACACAGTGAAAATGGTTAATAGAGTCAACTCATTATTTCGTATCAGTTGAACAAGCTTTGGTAGGTGACAAATAAGATGGTGTAAAGTAAAGTAAATATCTGATTATCAGTCCGGCTTGGACACCTTGATGCTACCTCAGAATATTAGAAAAGTGGGAGAGAATTGTCTCTGTTGGTAAGTAAGGCTCTGTCCTGACACAAACCGATGTAGGGTTCTACACAGGCCTTGTGAAGAGTCATGTAGGGTGTTGGAAGTATGTCAAGAACATGGCAAAACGTGCTGCACTGCAGATGATCCCCATGTTGTAGGACCATTTAGTTCTTTAGTATTTCTCAAAGTTCAGTTACTGTCCCTGCATGCCACTGAGCAGGCCAGCTCTATAAAATGAGGGGAATTTGCTGTCTCTGCATTACGTTCTGTTTTTGTTCTTTCCATCATCACAGTAAATGCTACACTGTGCTGACTGCTCAGCTCTAAACTCAGTCCTAAGGCAAGACAGTGGTCTGAAACCTAAACTTCTGCTTTCTACAGAATGAACATTGATTGTTGATCATTCTTGTGGCAATTCTCAGAAAATCTCCCTGATCAGATATATTTCTGAACAGCAAATTTTGGAAAATGTGCCTCATTCCAACATTACAGACACTAGAGATCTGTTAGGATCTTTCCTATGAGGAAGATGTCTTCACATCTTGCCTTTGTCCATATTACAGACAGATTTAAATTCAATTGCAGCTATCCTGTGAGAAGCTCAGTTAGGGGCTATTGAATAGTAGCTATGTGGGAGAGATAGAAGCAGCAGCTTTGAAGAGTTGTTTCTCTCCTGTATTTCAGCATAGAAATACCTCTGCAGGGTATGGTGGCTGAGAGCACAGAACATTCGGCATTCTGCTCTCGCCTCCAAAACTCTGCAGCAATTTTCCTGCACAAAACATCCACACAAAGCAAAAGCAGCTGCACCAAACTAAACTGAGTGCTCTCTTCCTTTCACAGGAGCAAGAGGGAGAAAAGCTACACCAGTGTACCATTTCTTGTCCCATTATCAGGAATTCTCTTCCCTTCAGTTTCTTGACAGTTCATGAGCATGTAGCATTACTGAGAGAGGGTGGCTTCAAGGGAAGTTATGATGGCACGAAGGTTTTAAAACTGTTATAGGCTTAAAAGGAACAGCTACATGCTCTGCTTGCAGAATGTGAGGGGGGAGAGGTCTTTTGCACTGAGCTGCTATAGTTTCTGGGATGAAGATCAGAGTTTTGTGAAGGACCATCCTTCTTAACCCTTAGTGTAAAGGAAATAGGTGCAGCGGATAGGTGACCTGACACAGGAGCTGTTCAAGATCCTTCTGGAAAAAGAAAAGTTTTGGAGGTCAAAAGATGGAATATATTATGAATTCAAAGAGAGCTACAAGGGTTTTGAGAACAGTAATAACCTGTGTAGTTCAACTGTGGTTTACAAATGTGACAAAAATAGGTGGTCAAGGTTTTGCCAATGTGTAAAACTGGACAATCTGAGAGTCCTTCTTTGCATGTGAACAGACAGCACACAACTTGAAAGAAGAAAAGTACTTGTGGATACTTTGCATGAACACTGACAGAGCATTCAAATGGACTGAACAGAGGCATCTGGGTGTGGGGCCCACAAGAGGTTCTGTAGGCAACTGCAGTTGGTAGAGCGCAGAGAATAACATTGAGGAACTGTACGTTTTTGCCTGCAAGCAGTTTTAGCTAATTAGAGCATATAGATATTTCCCCTTTGTAATGATCTTGCTTACATAAGATACAAGGAATATTTTAAAAACTATTAGACTCTGTTGTTATATTCACAATGTAATTGAGGAAAAGGTGGCTAGAGAATTTTACAATTCAGTCTAATGCTGAAGACCGCAGAAAGTAAGGAACAGGCAATCTATCTAGCCATCCACTTACTCTTGCTGCAATCTATGGCTTCCTCACAGTTACCATTTTGGCACTTTGTCCCACTGACTTACATGCTCAGTTTCACATGTCCAGTCCATTGGCACCCATCAAATCACTGGTCTCATTCTCCTATTGACACCTCCCTTGCTGTGAGGAATGGGTTGTGCTGGTCACTCCATCAGCCCCGTTTGCTCAGGTGCACACCTCTCTTTGTATTCCTTCACCCTCCATCCCTAGAAGTCACATCCTCAGATATTTGCAAAGTGTTATCATGCCTCTGTAGCTATTTTTAGCTTAATAATATACGTTGAACTTTGGATTTTTCCTGGAAGGGGTCTCTGTTCCTAGTCCTGGATAATTCACTAGTTCATGGATTATTTGCTTGGAATTGTCTGCAACTTCATAGAATCATAGAATAGTTTGGATTGGAAGGGACCTTTAAAGGTCATCTAGTTCAACCCCCCTGCAAGGAGCAGGGACACCTTAAACCTTGAATGTTTCCAGGGATGGGGCATCTACCACCTCTCTGGGCAACCTGTGCCAGTATTCCACTACTCTCATTGTAAACATTTTTTTCCTTATGCCCAGTCTCAGTCTGCTTCCTTCTATTTAAAAAACATTACCCCTCATCCTATCACAACAGGCCCTGCTAAAAAGTTTCTCCCTGTCTTTCCTACAAGCCCCCTTTAGGTAATTTGTCAGTCTATTCATTGTAGTGAAGTGGCAGAACTGGAATATAATGTTTTAAATGAGACTTTCAAATGGACACAAATTTTATTTCCTTCTATGCAATCTAATGCTTCTACATTGCTAATATCTCCCACATTTGTCATCCACTGGGAAAACATCTATCCCTGCTTCTTTTAGCATAGCTATATTCCAGGTTTTAACATCTCCAGTACAGATTAGTTTGCATTTTCTGAATTCTTTCACTTTTAATTTCTTAGCTGCCTTTAAATTATTTATTTGCAGCTATGGGAAAAAGTTTCAAATCCCTAATCATTGTCATCGAAATGACTACTGAGCAGTGAGGTAGGGCAGAGCCCTGCAGTACCCAGCAAGAGCACTCTGGCTTTTAACTGTCTCTGTCTTAATTTACTCTGCAGCCACCTGTATTATAGAGCGTTCTAATGCAATGTTGGTGTCATCAGGAGAACGTGCTGTTCCCCTACACTTTCTTGTTTGGTCTTAATCTACTGAAAAACCTTTACATTTATCAGTCTTTTCATACCTGTACATGTTTGAAGTTTAGTCTAAGTGACAACTGCAGTAAATACTGAATGAAGAGTCTGAACTCCAGTGGCAATCCAAAGCTTTTCCCTCTGCCCCACTTCTTTGGGTCAATGGTACCTTAATTTCTTCCTTTAAGAGATTGTTTAGAGGTGTATGTGAACGGGAATGTGTATAGAGCTTCTTAAAAATTAAAAGGGTGGGATCTGCAGGTGCCATAGGCTGCCACCTGCTGTTTTGTAATCTCTCAATTTAGAAATAAGCAAAATAGGTGGAAATAACTTTGTTCATTTATTATTTTTATTTGGCTGAATATATCTTTGGTTTACTATATATATGTAAATACACATATTGCATCTGTGTATTTTTATATATATATATATTAAGATGCTCCTGCACTTGGGTCACAACAACCCCATGCAATGCTACAGGCTTGGGGAAGAGTGGCTGGAAAGCTGCCTGGTGGAAAGGGACCTGGGGGTGCTGGTAGACAGCCGGCTGAACATGAGCCAGCAGCGTTCCCAGGTGGACAAGAAGGCCAACAACATTCTGGCTTGTATCAGGAACAGTGTGGCCAGCAGGAGTAGGGAAGTGATTGTGCCCCTCTACTCTGCACTGGTGAGGGGTGTAGATCTCTTCTCCCAAGTAACAAGTGATAGGACAAAAGGAAAGGGCCTAAAGTTGCATCAAGGGAGATTTAGATTGGATATTAGGAAAAATTTCTTCACTGAAAGGGTTGTCAAGCATTGGAACAGGCTGCCCAGGGAGGTGGTGGAGTCACTAGCCCTGGAGGTATTTAAAAGATCTGTAGATGTGGTTTTAGGGACATAATTTAGCTGCAGACTTGGCAGTGTTAGGTTTACATTTGGACTTGATGATGATCTTAAAGGTCTTTTCCAATCTAAATAATTCTATGATTAATTTTTTTTTTCCAAAAAGGTGATATTTCATTTTAAATAAAATAAAATTAAAATCAATAACATATTACTGAGCTGCCACATGTGGCAAGCAATTCTCTGCAGTTTTTAATTTCAATGTCCTCTTTTTTTGTCCCAGACTAAATGGTTTGGTTTATTATAAATTATTATGTTCTGTATCGGATGGCGTTTTGAAGCCTATTGCCTCTTGACTATAATTTGGCATAAATTAAGGCTAAGATGCACCATGGCACTAAGAACTGGGTTCCAGTTGTCCTCACAGTTGTACAGTACTGAGTAACTGTAGCACGTACGTAGATGCCTCTCTTTTTTTTTTTTTTTTTAATCCCTTATATACTCACCCACATAATCCTTCACACACTGCAGTGGTGATTCATCCATGCATTGTTAATCAACCTTATTTCCCAAGACCTCTGCCTACTCTTATGCTCTATTTTTCTTGTGTTGTGTTCTGTAGTAACTCTTGCAGTGATGCAAGCCAGTGATCTTATTTCCTCCTTTGGGGTACAAGACAATGACCATGCTGTATTTAAAAAAAAAAGCCTTTATACAGCATTGTGTAATTGACACCATGTTGCATTTTCTGCCACCTTATCATTATTGTAATGAAAAAGTAGTAATGGCACAACATCTGCATTTCCACTCTAATAAACAGAAAGTACTCTAAAGTTATAAATGAGTATAAAAAAAACCCTTTACCACAAAGATTGGTGTCCCAGAAATGTATAAATATTGATTGGAAGGATTTTATCAGAACACCTGCTGTACCATATGAAGGGACACACAAGTGCTCCTTACATGGATTCCTCAGATCCTGCCAGAGGCTCCCAGTGGAACAGGGGAAGCTAGCAAAGGGAGGCAGGCCTGTTTTTACTTAAGGCATTTTACTTATGGCGTGTGTGTGTGCGTGCACGCACATACGCTTGTGTGCTTCTCTGTCCCAAAGAAATGGGCAGAGATCTCTAGTAACTGAAGTTAGTTTAGACTGAGGCAGTCTGGCTAATGGGGCTTTAAAGGAAGTACTGAAATCTTTAAGAATCTGTATGCAGATACACACGGAAAAAATAAGCACCTTCAAATCTGAAAAGCAAGATTTTGAAAGCAACAGCAATATCTTTTTTTTGTGAGCTTCTGATTCAGGTGGGAACATCCTTTGCAGAACTGCACTTGGCAGCAGATCTGGCATTTCTTGTCTTCCTATTGCACAAGGAAAAACTGTAAATCATCCTACTACTTTCCCACAGAATAATTTTTGCAATCCTGTGTTGGCGACAGTAGTTAGGGAGACAGGTTAACCTTTGCAGTTAGTCAAGACTGCTGTAAGCCTTCCATTTAAAGGCAGAGCCTTGACATTGCCATGATGGTTGCTATTTTGAAACCTACCTGTCTAGTTGTTAGTTCACAGGCAGGAATATAAACTGGCTTAGAGACTTTGCTTTTTGTTCTTTTTTAACCCAAAGAGCTGGAGTGAAACTGCAGATGTCTGCAAACAGAAGTCAACCTGTCAACCACAGTGCTCTCTCTAGAAAAAAATGTGTTGGAGCTACCAGAATGGTATTTTATGCAAACAGGAAAAAAAAAAACCAGCTTTGCCTCATGTTTTGATGCCCCTCTAGTTGGTTTTCAGGAGTCACTCTGCAGCTCTGAAAGCCTGATTTCTCACTTGTGTAAGCTGCAATTTACCTGAATTATCTTGCTCTGGCAGATGTGCTTTACTGACACTGAAAGAGCAGATGGATTCTTGAGAGTTGTGGATTGATAAACGGGGTCATTCTGCCCAATTTGGTGTAAAGGTTCAGTCACTGAGAGGAAACAGGGTTCTCAGCACTGCATACAAGCTTGTGCTTGCCAAGGCACTGCCTAACACTGCAATGCAGGTCTTATCAAATACATAATGGCGCGAGGCAGCTTGTGCAGTCCCAGTTCTTTACACATGGTTGAGTCAGAGTCATAGGTTTATAAACTGCCTTGTTTTCTGTGAGTGCTAGGGGATGAGATGTGAAAGGGGGACAGTACAGAAGAGGGAGAGTCCAAGGTAAGAGAGGCAAGCAAGATGGGATGAAGAAAGCAGGCTGAGTAGGTCAGAATCCCTCTGCAGTTTGCAGGCTCCTTACAGTCTCCTGTCACTGAACAATTTCAAATGTTAATGCAAAGTCTGAAGAAATAAAGATTTTTGTTAACTTCAACTCAAGGGAAAAAATACCTATTGCTTATGGCTGCAATGTTTTTTCAAAGCTTTTGCAAAGGAGAAAGAAAAGTGGAAAACCACAGATAGCGGCCTTGAAGAAAACAGACTTGACTTTGAGAACTGGTGGCAGAAGAGCAAAACAGGAAAGTAGCCAGAGGAGTTCAACAGCATTATGAGCACAGCTGGAAGTTATCCCAGCATGTAGGAAGGACAGGAGGGTAGTAAGAGACCAGCTTGACTAATGAGATGTTCAGTGACCTCAAACACAAGAAACTGCTTTTGCAGGGTTGCTCTGTAAATCAGAACAACACAATGATCTGGATTAAAAAAAGAACACAAAACTCGTCTTTGTCCTTCCCTCCCCCACTCTTTGTTTTTTGTTAGACTGAGTTGTTTCACTGATACAGCTGATAGTGTAGGCCTACAAACAACCGCATCAGCACTACTCAAGGAGTGGATGCTGCTGCTCAAAGGCGAGGATCTCCTGCTGTCTCGAGATGAGACGTTTAGAATGGATTCAGAAAGGAGATTAATCTTCAGTACAAATCTGAGATGGGGATAGAACTGGCTAGGCAGCAGTGATTTGAAAAAGCATCTGAGGTGGGACAGATCGTGAGCTGCAGGCGCATCAACAATGGGACACTTGCAAAAAAAAAAAAAAAACCAAAACAAAACAAAACAAACCAAAAAAAAGGCCAACATTTGGGGCGTGTAGAAACAGGGGTAAATTCTGGCATATCACATAACCTTCTCAGTGGACTCAGCACTGACACTATGAATGTGAGGCCTCGTAGTGGGCACTAGATTTCAAGAAAAATGTAAACCAGCTAGAGAGAGTTCAGAGGAGAAAAGGAAAAAATGCAGGAAATGCCCTGTGACGGAAGATAAAAATAATTGGTGCTTTTTAATCTAGGAAAAACTGAGGAGATGCATGGAAGTTTGCAGCATCTTTTTTGTATACTCCTCAGGGACTTTGTATACTCCTCTAGAAAGAGGAGAAATAGCACGTGGCTGAAATTACAGGATGTGGAGAGGAGTTTGCCTGAAGGAACAGTGTGAAAGTGCCCATCACTAAAGGTTTTGAAACGGGTCAGATGGGCATCTGTCAGGAATGGTTTAAATATGGCAGGTGCTCCCTGGCTGAAAGGGCCAGCGAGCGATATTCACGAGGTTGCTTCTGGCATGACTTGCTGTGAGCCTCTGGAATCCAGGTGAGCAGCCTGGCCATGAAAAGCACGGAAAACATGACCATACCTCACCGTGCCATGCAGTGGCAGATGCTCCTTACCATCACAGCTTTACAGGGTCACTACTTCTCCCCACCGCAACAGGAGCTTCAAATTTTGCATTGCTCTGCTGTTGCTGTTGAGTGAAATGCAAAGATTTGCTGTAGTTGTGCAGGAAACAGAGTATTTCATTTTACTTCTAGGTAAGGCAGGTTTTCGTTTTGGTTAGTAACAATTCATCTGTATTACCTGTGCTGAAGTGCTTACGGCAATAAGCCATGCTCACCAGGAGAGAGAACGTCTGCTGCAGGACCAGCAACGACAGCCTCTCTCTGTACACGCTGCTGCTCGAACTGCTGGGCTTCCAACCCTCCCGGCCATATCTGGGTACACTTTCACACGTTCGGGGTTCCTTAAAAACGCCCCGAGTCCCTGAGAGACAGCACCTCTCCCTCCTTCCTAGCTGCTGGCAAGAGAGCAAAGGGCCTTTCTCCCCGGCGTGCGCCCAGCCCCCGCGCTCACCGGCGGTACGCGGCGGCGCGGCAGGGCTGTGCCAGCCTCAGGGCCCGCCCGCGCGCCCCCGAGGCCCCAACCGCCGCAACCGCCGCGCCGCGAAGCGAGCGAGCGAGTCTCGCGCACCGCCCCCGGCGGCTGAGGGCGGGGTTTTGGCCGCGCCTGGCACTGCCTGGCGGTGCGGCGGTTGGAGCGGCTCCTCCGGCCATGGCGAACGACGGCGGCGCGGTCGCAGCGTCCGGGCGGCTCTACGAGCTGGTGGTGTTCGGGGCCTCGGGCTTCACCGGCCAGTTCGTGGTGGAGGAGGTGGCGCGGGCGGCGGCCAGCGGGGAGCTGCGCGGCGCCCTGCGCTGGGCCGTGGCCGGGCGGAGCCGCGAGAAGCTGCAGGCGGTGCTGGAGCGGGCGGCCGAGAGGCTGGGTACGGTTCGCGGCTGGGGGCCGTGTGGTGCAGCGCCCTTGTCCGAGGGCGGCGGGGCCCGCGCGGTCCTCGTATCCCGGCCCCCGTCGGCGGGGAGCCGCCTGCGGGCGGGGGCGAGGGGAAGGGCTGAGGGGCGAAGCGGGGCGAGCCCGCCGGGGCCGGGGAGGCGGCGGCTCGGCCCGGGGAGGGAAGCGGCGCGGCGGGCGCTGACGGCAGTCTCCGGTGCACAGGGAAGGCGGCGCTCGGGGCGGAGGTCGGCGTGCTGCTGTGCGATGTGGGCGACGCGGCCTCGCTGGCCGCCGTGGCGAGGCAGACCCGGCTGGTGCTCAACTGCGTGGGCCCGGTGAGTGCGGCGGTGCGGGCGGCGCTCCCGTCAGAGCCCGGGCCTATGTCCGCTTCTCGGCTGCGTGCGGCGGGGCTCCCGGCTCCTCAGGGCCGGAGGAGACGTGGCGGTTTGGCGTGGAAGCGAGAGCACCGCCGCAAGCTGGAACCGCCCGAGGGTGGCCCGCCGGCGTTTCAAACGCCGGCGTTCCCGGGCGATCCTCGCTGGAACTGCCGTAGGGTTTTTGTCGGGCTTTTTAAAGCCTTTGACAGGCGGCCTAAGAAACTGGTGGTAAGGTGGGGTGGGGTTTCAGATTGGGCCAGGGCGGTTTCAGTGGCGCTGAGGTTGAAAACAGAGCTGGAAAAGAAGCCCCCGGGCTTGCAGGTTTAAGTTCTCGGCCCTTGTGACGCTTTCGGCAACAATATTGCCAGCGCGTTCAGAGGGGATCAAAGTACAAGAGGTGCAAATTGGGTCTTTGACATGAAGACGGTTCAAGCAGAGAACATGCAGATAACAGGAGTGCAAAAGTCATACACTGAGATGGGAGATACCAGATTGGCCTTGGTGATCCTACCTTATGAGAGAAACCTGTGCAGCAAGTCCGTTATCAGTGGTGAAGTTTGTTCTACTGTTCCTTCTCCCCACCCCCTCTCCCCCAAAATACAAGTGGTATTACATTTATGCCTTGCTTAGCAAAATCATCACCCACTGAGTGTTTACATTTATTGGAGACATGTAGGTTAGATAAAACATGCTGGGTGCGTTGTGGCATGTTGGTTTTATTTTGTTACGGGTGGTGTTCTTTCCTTCTATAGTACAGATTCTTTGGAGAGCCTGTGGTAGCAGCTTGTGTTGAAAATGGTGCAAGCTGCATTGACATCAGTGGAGAACCCCAGGTATGTGACAGTAGCAAATGCTACCTTATCTCAAGGATCTGTTAAAGGAGTTTTTTTTTTAGTATGTTTCTTGTTTTTGCAAATGTTTTTGAACGTGACTGCAAATTCTGCCTGCTGATGTACAATTGTAAGATGAATTCATTGTTTTGAAGTACATCAGTGTGTATCAGTTGTATAGTTTTCCTACTTTTAGACAAGAGCCTCTCAGGTTCTCTCTGGAAATGCAAAATGTTTGAATTCTGCTTCAAGTCTCAGTTGTAATTCTACATAGGAATTTTGTTGTAGATGATGTTTCTCTGCCCTGCTGTGATGCTTTCCTACCATCAAACAGGAATAATGTGTATCTGTCTTAAAGATCTTGGAAGTGGTTTGAAGTATGTAGGGTGCTATGATATGACAGTACAGTGCTGATGGCTAATACTGGATATGGCCAAATCTGGAGTTCTGCTTAAAATATTTGTTCTGATTGTGTTTTAGTTTCTGGAAGGAATGTACCTGAAATACAATGAAAAAGCTGCGGAAAAGGGAGTCTATGTCATTGGAAGCTGTGGCTTTGACTCCATACCAGCTGATATGGGCGTACTGTACACCAGAGACAAGCTGAAAGGTGACTTAGTTAAGTGTGACCTTACACTGGAAAAGCAATGCAGGTGATGCTTTCATCTCGTTTCCTAAAGCAGCAGTGCTTATGTGGAAACTCTTTCAGTATCTCTCTTTGCCTGCCTTTACCGACTGACCAATTTCACAATTTTATCTACTGGATTTGGTTGAAAGCAAGTGATTTTCCCGTTTGATTGGAGAAAACTGGTTATTAGGTAGAGGAGGCATGCAAGGAAATGTTGCTCCCTGAGAGAACAGACCCTTCAGTTGTCAGTAGCGGGCTGTTCAGCCAGCCTGTGGATGTCCCTAGGCAAGCCTCAGCACCCAACCTCTTGGGCAGTGAGAATCTTGTAGGGAAGAGGCAGTGGGGACAGGAAGGCTGCGGAAGAGAGATGGCAAATTATTGGCTAATCAGGTTTTGTGAGTTTTCTTTTTTTACTGCAAGCACTGAGAAGTTGTTGTATGAGGGTAAGTAGGTGGACAGTGCCATACAATACCTTTTTCTTTAAGAGCAGCTAGACAGTAACTGAAAGACAAGAAAAATATTTGAGAAAATTTGTGAGATTATTTAATTCTATGCAGATAGTACTTGATCCTCCTCTCAAATGAAGCTATTGCATTCATCAGATCTGACTTTCAATTGGAAGGGCCAATAACAGCATCCAAATGTTTTGCTTTTATGTACTGTTAAAAATGCTATTGAGATTGCTTCACTTTGGAGTGTATAATCAGGTTTCAGTTTAAGAAAACTCAATCTGGATCTGATTGGAGGGAGAGAGAAGAGTCATGGAAATGAGTATCTGGGTGCTCATGGGGTTACAATTTGATGTCTGATACTTGTTTTGGATAAAGATGTCATTATCTCTTCCTATTTTGACTTTATGGTACTATACAGTTGCTTACTGTATTGAAATTTGTCCATACAAGTGTTACAATCTCAGAAGGAACTGAGCAAAGCAAAACAAAGCAGAACTTGTAGTTGTTGTTTTGTTTTGCTGTTCATCACACCCAAGCATCCTTTGCAAAATGCAAGCTGTACTAAAATTAAATGTTTTAGGCTATCTTGTGTGTTTTGGGTTTTTTTTTGTGGATTTGTGGTTTTTTTTGGTTTTTTTTTTTGTAGTTAAGATCTACCAAAATACGTAAGTCCATCTCGGTTTTCACAACCTACGCCATCCTTTATTTTGAAACTCTTAAGAAAACAAAATATGGCTCTTAATATTCCTTTCCTTTTTTTCATTGATTATTTACATGATCTCATTAGCCAGAGAAACTTTACATAAGAAGTTTGATACTTACTAACTAAAAGAGCTGTGGAACTTTATCTCAAAGTAAAAGAAACTAAGATTAAGATGTGACTTTGCCTTTGCGACTAAAAATATCAGTGGCCTGCTCTTCGAGTTTACCAGGGTGTACCCTGCCTTTGTGAACTAATGACTGCATATGCCAAGTAATGTTTTCTCTTCCCTTAAAGGTACCTTAACTGCTGTTGAAAGTTTCCTGACAGTGAAATCTGGGCCTGAGGTTAGTTGGTTTGTACCTTCTTGGAAACTCAAGAGGTATTTGTGATAACATCACCGTAGCCTGTTAGAATAGCTGTTGTTACATTAATTCAGACCAAGGAACAAGCTGTCAGTTCTTTGATGATGAGGTAAAGGACTTTATTAGGAGCTAATAAAAGTGCCCCAAGCAAACACCCTTTTGTAAGGTTCACTGGCACAGGCTATTTACCTAAAGTTTGTTGTGTTAAGCTCTTTCAAGAAATACATACTTAGTTTCTGCAGAGATGTAGGAAGGATTCATACACAAGTAAGCTAAACAGATACACAGTGTGTTGCCAGTAATCTTGGTGTTTGGCTGTTTGTTTTTTTTTTTTTTGTTTGGAGGGGAGCTTTTATGCATGTAATTGTAACACATATATGTAATAATTGTAATAATGTGTAATATATGAAATATATGAATATATTCCATTATTGCAATAATGCAACAATGACCCAAACCAAGCTGGTGTTGGTGCCCGACAACTGAACATAACTGCTTCTCCTGTCCCGAGCACCCAAGTCATAGCCTGTTCTTAGGAACAAGCAGAGGAAGCCCAGGGAATGGGAGAGCAATATGTGTCTGTTAAAGGACAGGAAATAGCAGTTAAGGAGAATGTATAAATCTGTATGTTGGGTACAGAGATGGTTTAAGTATGTAGTATAAGTTGTAAGTGCTGGTTAGAAGGGATTTCAGTCATTAGAATTAAATCCAATGGGATGGTTAGAAAAGACAGATAGGTATTAAATTACATGGGACCTGAGCATGATGCAAATAGTTTGGAATAAGGGATGAAAATTGTATTGGGTCTGCCCAATTTTCCCCATAGCAGCCCTGATAGTGCTGTGCTTTGTACTGGTAGCTAGAATGGTGCTGGTGACGTACCAGTGTTATAGCTACTGCTGAGCAGTGCTCACACAGCATCAAGGCTGGATGCTGTGGAAAGGAGGAGGGGTGGGGGCACATTCTTTATTACAACGTTTGTCTTCCGGACCAACCGCTATGTTTACTGAAGCCCTGCTTCCTGGGAAGTGTCTGGACAGCGCCTGCTGATAAGAAGTAGGGAATAAGTCCTTTGTTTTCCTCCACTTCTGTGTGCAGCTTTTGCTTTACTAAATAACCTTTATCGTGACCTATGAGGCTTTATTTTTTTTTCATCTTGCTTTCTCCCCTCCCTGTCCTACTGAGAAGGGGAGTGATAGAGTGGCTTGGTGGGCACCTGGCATTCAGCCAAGGTCAGCTCAACACATTTCAATACAGTTTGATGTATGTAATCCTAATGCATACATGTAATAATGTGTAATAATTCTGAAGTCGTGATTAAAATATTAATGAAACATTTACATCCTGAATTGATTACTGCTTCATGGTATGTCACCAGGGTTCTTGTATACATGATGGGACCTGGAAGTCAGCTGTTTATGGCCTTGCGGATCAGGACAACCTGAGGAAGCTTCGCAAAAAGATAGGATATGCGCCTGTTCCAGTAGTTGGTGCAAAACTTAGAAGAAGGTACAAGAAGTGTAAGATGTGAAACATGTTGTTTTCTAACTATTCCAATATTTCTTATATAGACTGTTGACATAGTATTAAATACTAAAAAGATGCATTGAGGACTTCAGGATAATATGAATACATAGATGCTTGTTGAGTAGAATTGAAGATAAGTTCAGTTTTCCTGATTTCTTGGTATTTTACTGAAAAAAGAACGTGTCCCAGCATTTACTGGGTCTCACAGTTAATTTATTGCAAGAGACTTCTAGTGACATGGCAAACTTTTTGAGTTTGATTTCAGAAGTGATCAGTAGAATGCAAAAAAGTAATGTGAGGAGAATATTATTTTGATTATCAACTTCATCCTTCCCTAGTGCATGGAATTTTGAGTTGAGCCAGGGATAAATTTGGAATAATTTGCTTTCAGTGAAGAGAGAGGTTGTCATAAAAATGCTTGTGAAAACCCCACTATTGGTAGGGCCATTGTGATCAGTTTCTTTCCACTTGCATGAACACTTGAACATTTGTTCTCACTTGTCTTTCATTTGCAGAGGACTTGTGTTCTACAATCAGGAATTCAGGCAGTACTCCATTCCATTCATGGGCTCTGATGTTTCTGTTGTGAAACGATCTCAGCGTTATTTGCACACAGAGTTGCAGGAAACACCTGTAAGTTACTGTTATTGGTCTACTCTGTCTTTATTACACAAAGGAAATTTTGTTGAAAATGGTGCAGATCTGTGTAGAAGGGTCTCTGTAGCCAGGTAAATAGTAATGAACTGTGATGGTCTTTTCCTTCTGTAAAGAAGGAGGCTTGTTCTGTGTATCATCTTTGGAAGCTGCTTTACCTGGTGTGGTCCTGGTTGTTCTGGGTGCATGGGCCTGTTTCATACTACTCCCATCCTCTGCCTGGTGAGCTTGCTTGTTGCTGATGGCATAATAGTTCCAAGAGTCTTTTGTGCTGTCTGATTTCTGGGTATGTATTTGTAGGGAATGGAAGCCTTGAGTCACAGAAATATTTGAAAAGTAAGCTTCATGATTTTGGGGAATGATAAATAAATTAAATTCTGTTCCTGTGCAGAGGCTTTTTTCTGTTGGATCAGTAGAGCTTCTAAAAGCATTGTAATTGTGGTCTGTGCAACTATAGTCAGGTCAATATAGCACAGTAAACTTTCTGATGAAGAATTCACATGCTGCTCGTTTGTATCTGGAGGCTCCTTTGACACTTGGGTCTCTGGTGTGCAGAGTAAAGGCAATGAGAAGTGGTGGTTGTGGAAAAGATGTTTAGTTTTTCTTTTCCATGGTTTCCTGAGAGAAGACCAGCACCAACAATGTGTGAAACAACTGTGTAGAATCACAGGCATCAGTTAACAGATGAGGTGAGATGGCGTTCTAAAAATATACTTGGAAACTACTAATGAGCAAGGCTTGCCATTGCTATTTCAGAATTCTAAAGTAAGGCCTCAGTTCGTCCTAGACTAAAGCAAACAGAGGAGGAAAGAAGATCTCAGGAAAGAAGCCTGAGGTCAGATACCAAAACACATCTTTCTTTAAAGTTTTCCACTCTTGTTTACCATGCTCACTCCCTTGCCATTCTGTAGTTACATTGTCTTCCCATAATGAATTATGAAGTGAAGCATTATTCAAAGAGTTGTTTAGAACTAAGACAATTGTTTAAGGTGCTATTTATACAGCTCTCTGTTGTATCAAACAATTGCATCCTTATTTGGGGGTAGCTTTATTTTTACAAATTGATGGATGCAAAAATTTTAATATAAATTCTATCACTGAAAATATGCTTTTGCCTCAGGTGCAGTATGGCGCTTACGTGAACATAGGTGGTCTTGGCTCTGTTGTCAAGCTGATGTTTGCTGGCATTTTATTTCTTCTTCTTGTGAAGTTTAGCTTTGGAAGAAAACTTCTGACAAAAGTAAGTGTTCAAACCAGGAAAGAATTATAAGTTTGGAGATTTTTTTTTCCCTTCTAATTTACTATTTACTGTTGGTTCCGCCCCCCCCCCGCTTTCTCCTCTTACATAGTACCCGGAATTTTTCTCTGCTGGACGTTTCACAAAGAAAGGACCAACCCAGAAACAGGTAACTGACTGTTTTCCATCACAATTACTGAATAAATTTGTTATGGTAATGGTGAAATAGTAATCTAGAGTCAACTGCTTAGTCTCAAAGAAATAATTTCTAAATGGACACTGTGTGTGCCTGTTCAGATAGCTTTGAATATTTAAATAATAATGACTTGTGTTAGTAGATATCAAAGTATGTGGAACTTACACGAGGACAAAATGGATCATGTTGCTAGGTCTGATGTATTGTCATAGTTTGTGACCAAGCTACGCAGTCTCTCACTCACTCCCCTCATCCTCCGAGGGAATAGGGAGAGATAATAGAAAAAAAAAGCTCCAGGCTTGAGATAGGACAGGGAGAGATCATTGAAGTTACCATGACAGGCAAAAGAGACTCTACTTCAGGAAAACTACTTATGTATTACTAAAATGATAATGATGGAAGAATAATGAGGAAGAGAACAAAACCAACTTCCCCCCACCCCTCCCTCTTCCTGGGCTTAACTTAATTTGAGCTATCTCTACCTCCTTGCCCCGCCGGAGCTGCACGGGGGGAATCGGGAATGGAGGTTATGGTCAATTCATCACGTTGCTTCTTTGTGCTACTCCTTCCTCCTCAGGGTAAGAACTCACACACCTCCCCTGCTCCAGAATGGAGTCACTCCCCCAGGCTACAGTCCTTGATGAACTGCTCTGGTGTGGGTTGTTTTTCCCACGGGGTGCAGTCCCTCAGGAACGGCTGCCCTAGCGTGGGCCCTCCACAGGTCACAGCCTCCTTCGGGCATCCGCCTGCCCTGGGGTGGGGTCCTCCACAGGCTGCAGGTGAATCTCTGCCCCTCTGTGGGCTGCAGGGCGACAGCCTGCTTGCTTCACCATGGGCTGCAGGGGAATCTCGTCCAGGAGCAGCATTACTCCTCCCCCTCCTTCTGAACTGACCTTGGCATCTGCAGCCATTCCTCTCACAAAAAAATATTCACAATCAATCGGGCTCAGGCAGACACCTCTCGGGTTCCCTTCACATCTCTCTTCCCTTCTCTCGGCCTGGCTGGGCCAAGTTGGGCCCAGACACTCACCTGGCAGGAGGCCAGAGGGTGAGGGCTGCAAGGCCCACAGGGTTCACGCCTCCCCCTCTCTGCCCTTTCTTCAGTTTCTTCACTTATTCCTCTTTTTATTTTTTTTTCCCCCTTCTTAAATATGTTATCACAGGTGTTATCAACTGAACATTCCGTCACCAGTTGGCTCAGCCCTGGCAGAGGCGGGTCCACCCTAGACCCGGCTGAGTCCACCAGACAAAGGGGAAACTTCTAGCAGCTTCTTGCACAAGTTGCCACCGTAGCGCCACTTCACAAAATAAAACCAACACATGTATTTACATGGATGCCTCGCACCACTCAATCTGTCAAAGGTGATGTCAGAGAGAGACTGAGTAGCAAAAACCCAGGACTGAAAGCACTGAGAGAATAAATGGACTTTAGAACAATAACAGTTCCAACCAAGTGGAAGTGATGGACAATTTACATGAGATTGTACCTTTTACACAATAACTCAAAATAACTACACTCGTGTTTAGGTGGATCATAGTATTTGGCGTAATACATCAGACAAGCACAAGTAGCAAATAGAAGTATCTTAAGTGAGTTACTGTTTTGGTGATCGCACTTGTCTTCTTGTCTACAGATGGATGGAACCTCTTTTACAATGACTTTTTTTGGTGAGGGTTACAGTGAGGGGCAAGATCCTCAGAATGGCAAGCCAAATGTAAAGATCTGCACCGAAGTGAAGGGACCAGGTATGTACGTTAGTAGCAGCTAACTGCTTTTGCCTCACATTCCCTATTATAAAACAGGTTTATTGTTCCCCTGCTATTCCTTTGACCCTTGAGGAGCATTTGTAATATGGACAAAAGTCTTTCACAGAGTGTTACCTTGGATACTGGCATTCATTGTGACCTGTTTTTTGAAATAGCCAACTCATTTCCATTCTTGTAATTATCTTCCTTCTGACTTTCCCCATTCCAATTTTCATTTTTGCGAAGTAGAGCACTTAAAGGTAGAGTACTTTAAGGATAGTTTTCAGTTGTTAGAGCCTGGACTTAATACTTGTGTATTTCCAGTCCCCTGTAAGTGCACTTAAGCAGATCTGGCATGGTATAATTTCTAGCTATAAGGTAATTGAATTCGGGTCACTCCTTTGAGGGAAGATGACATCTGAAGTAAAGTTTGGATGCAGCAAGAATGTATGTTCAGAAGGGAGTTAATGAAGCATAGCATCTTTAAATAACTAGAGATGTAGCCAAATCCAACAGTCTCACAGCAAAAGTCGGAACTGAAGCACAGGATGGGGAAAGCTCTTGCTGTAACGGAGAGCCCTCTGTCACTGTGACATGGTAGTTGTGTGGTTATAGGCCTGTATTTGCAGCAATATTTGTCCAGATTAGATCTCAAGGACTGCACTAGCTACTTGGGATGCTTACAAGGTAAAAAAGCTGTTAATAAATGGGGAAGGCTGTTTCATTGTCAAAGCAATTATTCTTCAGCACATCATTACATTCTACATTTCAACACACTGTACATCATTTGCGTTTTTTTTTTTTGTCAGAGCCTGGCTACGTTGCTACACCAATTGCAATGGTTCAAGCAGCTGTATCTCTTCTGGAAGATGCAGCTTGTCTGCCTAAACAGTAAGTACTTTACCATGCAGAACAACTTGATCTCCCTTAAAGCTACTGTGTGTATATGTTTCTTTTTGAAAATACAGATCTGATAACCCTGTGAATTTCTGGGCTGCCTCACCCAAATGGCTATACAAGGGAGATACTTTACCACAAGCTGATTTAAAGCCACTTACTCTTCTGCTCAATTTGAAAGGATGTAGTCACAGGTTTTTAGTAATGCTTTTGCAGCATCTGTTGCATCAGTGTCTATTTTCAGTTAATGGAATGGTTTCTATTGAGTTTGCTGGATGCAGAAATGAACCTCTGAATATAACCAGCTTGCCAAATTCCTCATATGCTCTCCTGCAGGACAAAGCGGCTTTTTCTTTCTTAGGCAGGGAAATAAATCTTTGACTTCAAAAAAAGGTGTCAGTCACAGTACCACTAATGTTTTTTCCTCTTTTGATTTTCATTAATAGGGGTGGCGTATATTCTCCAGGAGCTGCCTTCTCCAAAACAAAACTGATTGATCGCCTCAACAAACGTGGTGTTGAGTTCTCTGTTATTAGCAAGCCTGAAGTCTGAAGTCAAAACATAACCATATGAACTAATACCTTTCCTGGGTCTGACTCAAATAAAACTCATTTGGCTGGAAAAGCCTCATCATAGAATAGTTTTGCTGTGCTATTGCTTACAGCAGAAACAGAAGAAAAATTGACCTAAAAGTTGTAATACTATTTGCTATAGTGAGGAAACTCATGAAGGGCATCGAGTTTTAATTCACAAGCACATTAAATCAGTGACTTATTGGGTATTAGTTCCAGAATTTTCTTGGAGATCTCTTCCAACCTTAAGATTCTATGATTCTATGTTCCACAGGCTGTGTAAGATTTGACCTACGAGGTCTTTTCTAACTTTAAAGATTCTGTGACTTAATGGACCCACTACAGCCATCTGCCTCACGATTAACCATGGCCTTTTCACTTCGTCCCATCCCTCAACTATTAAAAGCAGGTATGCTCTGGATAACAAGTTCCTCACCAGATGAAACCAGTAGTTACTCCTCACTCCTGTTTGAGACAGGTGCTATTACATTGTGGTGTTCTTACTTCCAAAGCCTTAGTGCCCACAGTGAAATAAGAGAGGAGCAGCTGTTTCTCAGAGCTTAAAGAATAGTTTTGGGTTTTTTCTTGGGTTATTATAAAGATCAGCTAACTCTATACTGTTGTCTTCAGGTATGTAAGGCAACAGCCCACACCTGCGCAGAGCTATCCTGTGCCATTCTTTGGCCCTCTGCCTGTTGTCCACCAGGTGCTCGCAAGCTTGTCTACAGGCAAATGCGCATGTCTGTGGTCAGTTGTTGATGCTGTGCACAGTGCCTTCATGACCTTGCAGTTCTCCTTGCCAGGCATCCTTGCAGGCATGCAAGCAAGCTTTAAGACAAAAGTCCCGTAATTCAGTCTCTCACACATAGCTGTCTTGAAGATTGGTTAAGTTTCAAGTGCTGCTTCTGAGGTTTGTGCCCTTAAGTGCCCTCTCCTCAAGAACCTAAAGTTAAAAAAATGTCAGTTAATGCCTTATTAATTACCAAACTGACTAACATCAAACTGAGCTAGGTGAAACTGCGGACACCAAAATGCTGCTTCTCCTTTCCAATCACCACTGAACGTGAAGTTAGAAACATACAACGTACTCTCTACTTCAGAGGAAAGTTTATGCTTTTAAGCGACAGAGAACAGAGTATTCAGTGTCTGCCATCACATGCTCCATTTCTGGTATTTCTGTTTGTCACTAACCCTTTGCCACCACCTGTCAATAAAAGTGAGCAGTTTTACAATACAAGCTGTATACACAACTGGCAGTGATCACCACA
>JAAGAY010131621.1:0-17447 GCA_011801015.1 Ardeotis arabs
TCACCTTAAATACAAGGAAATATTATTAATATAAATTTGGATAAAATCTAGATGTCATCACCTACTTGGCACTAAAACACAAAGTAAATTAAAATGATCATTCAGAAACAGTTATAGCAGCTTGCTAATATCAGGTAAAGCTACCCTGCATCGTTTTGGGAAGCAGATTTTCATTTCTTTCTTACAGCCCTTTAGGGCACAAAATATGAGGATTACCCATTTTGATGGATGCTTAATTCCCTTTGCATTCATTTCTGCTGTATGAATTCATGGCACTTTCTACTAAAGTTTCTATGTCAATAAATCATGCCAAATGTGTCTGTGTTCAGGAAGGCAGTTAAGCATATGCTAAAGTCTTACTGAAGTGCTAAGTGTGTACCAAAACTAGAAGGAAAGAAATTCCCAGTGAATGAGAAGAAAAATCTGGATAGGAACATTTATTCAAGGAGTTGTACTTTCAGCATGATTAATCACCTAAAGTGTTTTTAACTTTAGCCAGTGGATTGACAAATAAACAATAATTGTCATTTAGAAAAATTTAAAAAAAAATCTTCTGCAGTTCTCCAAATAATAATCTCATATTTGATAGTTGCTTTATTTCTTATGTCATTCATTGAATTCTCTATTTGGCAATCTGTCTCTGGAATAATTCTTAGTGCTACACATGAACATAATTGAATCAATCTGCCAAAGAACAATTTATGATCTCTTTACATAAGGATACACTGGAGAATAATTTTTTTCCTTTTTTTTTGTTTTGGATATAAAACATACCTACTATTAAGAACATTGTTTTTTTCAAGATCTGTCATGTAGGATATACTCAACTACTTTTAAAGCACATATGCATCGAAGAGATTTTTTTTTTCTAGATGCTTACTGGGATTGACCTATGTCTTTAATTGAGTGGGTTGAAAAAATCGTATTCCTTATTACTGGGTAAAATGTCATGTAATTTAAATGGTAATAATGAGTTGAAGGTAGGACTCTCAATTTTCGAATACTCTGGTTAGCTTTTTGAAACAGAGTGTTGACACTTGTCGTTTTTTTACAGTGACCCTTTAATGTCTTTTTTTTTCTTTCTTTCTTTGCTTCTGTGCAAGGACAAGCCACCAACTGGTATCAGTCTCATAAGATATAAAGTTATTTTCCTACAGATACTGAATATATGACATCATCAGTTATAATTTTTTCTACAATCATCAGGTATGACTTTTTAATGTATCATGGAGGATGATGACATAATAAATAACTTCTTCTGCTTTTAAGGATAATTCTTAAAGTGACTTAGTTAATCATATATTTCATCTTAAGCCGTACCACAGAAGAAAAGATGGGAAGAAGAAAACAAGCAATGAAAAATTGGGATTATAGCCACTTACTAGGAGCTTTTCTATAAAGTCTGTGAAACAATGCTTTAGGACTGTTAGAATCAGCATTTAAAATATAATCATCACACACATTCTACAAGATCTGGATTTATAAGACAAAATTCTAATGTCTTTGAAGTTAGCTGCAAAATTCTCATTAACTATCATTAAAATATTCTTGTTAGTAAGGTCAGGATTTAAGAGTCGATACTGAAAAGAGTTACTGCCGAGCACTGCAATTATTAACAAGCACATTTGTAATGATCCTTGTCTTCCATGTGAGAATATTTTTCCATTTATATGAGCTTGTTTGTCTGCTTTGTGTGTTTAGACTCCAAACTCTTGAGAACAGAAATTAGTTTAAGAATACTTTGTACAGTCTCTTAACAAAAGGGCCTGTGATTTCAATTTGAGCATCTGGGTGTTATCAGAATGCAATGGTTTAATAATAATTGCATGCTAAACAGTTAGGAGGAAAATTGCATACAGAAAGGCAATTAACTGGAATGTGATAATATAGGCTACCACCTACATTGGCTTTTTGTTGTAATGGCTGTTGATAGAGACTGAGCACCTTTGTTAAGCATTTCAAAGATGGAACAGCAGCAGGTGCTGTACAAAATTCAAGAGCTATTATTTAAACTGAAGCAATATTGACTAAAACTCTGATTTCACCCTAGGAAGCCAGTTAATTATAGCTGAGTCTTTATTCAAATCCTGAGATGAGATAGCTGACAGAGTTGTGGATAGAGGAAACTGAGCTAGTAATTGACATCAATGATATAAAGTACCCTGGTTCTTCTTACCTCATATGAAGGAATAGTTACAAATTGCTGGTATAGTTGATGATACACAGCAGTTAATGACACATATAGTGTAATCATTATGGAAAAAAATAATCAAATCTAATTTATATGTATCTGACAGTCTCAAGGCTTTCACAGATGATGGTGCTGTCCTGAATGGAAACAGGTAAATGAAATTAAAATTGCATGGTTACGTAATTTTCTGCAAGTTAGGCTCAAAAGTACTAAAGGAAGGAGGGTTTGTTTACAGCATTTTGATAAATATTAAAGTTGTTGTTCTTTTTTTTTTATGTGTTAGAAATGCAGATTTTTTTTCTGGTTATTTCTCTTTATAGAGAATAGAATGCTACGATCAATAAGATTTACCAAGAGGTAAAAACTAATTGCAAGAGGAAATATAGTTTATTTGGACTGTTTGAAAGATGAGAGGGCAAAAGAATTCTGGTTGTGATAGACGTTATTTTATCTAAGAGTCTATCCCTTTAAGTTAAGAATATTTTGATGCTATTGTATTTGGAACAGACAAAATAAGTCTAAAGTCTTACAACAGGAAATCTTATATCTAAGGTGTAAAGTCTTATAACAGCAAAAATGGATAAGAAAGGAAAAGGATAAATGATGGATACATAAAGAAAAATATTAGATATTACAAATAAGAGGAATATGTGGCTACATTAAAAATATAGGTAAAAACTGACTAAACCTGACAAAATGATTAAGAACAAAAATCTCAATAAGGCTTATACAGTTTTGAATCCTCAATACAAAATGAACTGCCAAACTCCAAGAACTTCTGTGACCTATATTGCCCAAATACAAGTAGTACTTTGGTTTCACACCAAAATAATTAGTTGATTAAAAAAAACCCAAACCTCTCAAAACTCCCTGCACTGCTTCCTTATTACTTGCCCTACTTTTGAGACATGAAGGCTTACTTTTCTGAACTTTGACTCCGTATCTCCTATTTATAGGAAAGAACTCCCATGCCAAGCTAAATGATATTCTGGGCAAAGGTGGGTATTTCTCTGTTCTTTATGAGGAAACAACTTCTTTCTGCACAGACTAGGTAAGTTCAAGAATTTTCAAGGACAAGAATGTACCTAGTAATTAGGACATTCACCTGGGGAAGGCGACTAGGAGTTTTGCGTTCCTGTTCTGGTGAATATTTAATATATTGATTTGTACTTGAGCTACTGGGTAATTGGGATACCACAGTATCATGTGTTGTTTATACAACCTTCTCCAGAGAATTCAGGGGTTTCAATTCCTAGAGGGAAAGTGGTCTTTGTACACCTCAGAGGGTTTTTAAAGATATGGGGCTTAAGACATCCTATACGATTTTCTAATGGTTATTTTAGCAAGATATCATCATATAGATATGGTTTTGGTCAACTTTTGGTGCTAGCTCTGTAGCTCAAATGTTGGCTTAGGCTGTCCCATTATATCTGGCAGATATAATGTCAATTCTTGAGCTATTATCCCAGTAGCAGCAAGAGTCTAGCAAGTCCAAGTTGCATCCATTTGCATCTTTTGCTCCTTGGCCTAGATAAATGGTTATCTGTGCTCCATAACTTATGTCCTGGCTCAGAAACTCCTGCGGAGAAAACAGTAGGGAGACAAGCAGACCATTCGGTTTGCAAGCTGCTTTTCTTGACTTTCCACAGCACTCTGCTGACTCCCTGTGCTATTTGTGTAACTACAGGTCTGAATAGATGCCAAAGCTTCTGGTGCATTTTACAAATTGGCATCAAGATCAACTTTGCTGCTATCTAGACAAATTATGACCCAGGCCAACATGTACTTCATTAAACTGCTTGGTAGTCACTGCTTGGGATGTTTTTCATTATCTGATTCTCAATGAGAGATCAACAGAAATATGTTCTCAAACACTAGGGCCTAAAAGAAGTCAAAGATCTGAATCAAAATTACGTTTTTGTTGTTGTTGTTGTAGGCTCTTAAGTCCAGTATAAAATTTTGGTTACCACACGGGCCTTACGGTTCACCAATTCATTTTATTTAGGGTTAGCTCTCTATAGAGATGTTAGTGTGTGGCCACTCTGTGCTACTAATTACTTACTTTCAATATTACCTCACATCCAATGGGCACATAAAATAATATTTATGAATGTGGGCAGGAAATTATTAGTGAGACAATATCTGAAAATATCTTAGAGCATTTTGGAGGCTTTAGATTCTGATAAATTTGTTCATATTATGGAGAATGCTACTGTGTGGAGCAGCACCTCAGAGCTGAGGCAATAAAGTATATCTGAGGTTTGAGAAATAGTCAACCTAATTAGCATCAAGGAAGTATCCAAGCAGACTTTATTATAGTGGGCAAGAGAACCCTAACTACAGCAAAGTAGGGAAAAGTAGTGGGAAATGTAATAAAAAATAGATAGTACTTGTTCTCTGTCAGACGTAATGTCTTATTGTGAACATTCCTGAAAGTATAAAATTTAAGTGACACACTAAAATCAGAGGAAATGTGTTCTTGACAGTAAAACTGCAGGTAGCAAATTTGACAGGGATATAAAATTGTAACCAGTCTGGAAGAGCTGCAATCATAACCTCCTTCCAGAGTTTGGTTTCTTGATTGTTATTAAATGAGCTTTCATTTATTTATGCTGTTGAAAGCCCATATTCACTGCATTGTCTGCATGTAGCTTTTACATATAACCTTTATACACTCTTATCTTAGTTTAATACCATTTAAGATTTTAATAAATTTTTCACTACTGGCACTGGTCACAATTTTCCCTCGTTTTACACAACTTATCTGCTGGTACAGTGTTTCACTATTTGCTCTTACAGTTTTCAGTCATTGATGTGTTACTCTTATTTTGTTGGTGGGCCAGGAAAGAAGAATGCTGTGAAATGACATACAGTAGATGTTCCTAGGAAATAATCTAATTGTTCAGCTATCTCAGACAACTTTTTTACAGGATATATGTTGGTCTCTCTTTTTGGTGTAATAATGTTCATACATTAGGGTTAAGTCATGTGTTCACCACACACAGTTCTGGGTATGCAATATCTCTGGGAGCTGGTGTGCCTAATATTTACACAATAAACACAATTCACTTTGCTAGACACTGCAAATTGTAATGACAAATGGCCTTGATATTATCTCATTTATTTAATCTTTTAATAGAAAATAATTCAAATAGAATTATTATTCTTATTTTCCTGAGCTGTCTGTCTTGAGTGCAGAAGACAAATGACTTTATCTTAATGTTCATTACTTTAAGATGATTTTCAGAGAATCATGACTAGGTTAACCACCCATATTGTATCTAAAAGAACAGTTATTTGTTTAGTTCAATAGCATGATGATCCATTCTTTATTTTAAAGAACATTCCTTATTTTCCTTTCTTTCTGAAACAAGACAGAAAGAGTCTGAATTAGGTAACTTTGAAGCAATACAGTGCATATAAGTAATCGTTCAACTGAAGTTCAGTTTCAGGGGAAGCACAGTAGTAAATCCACTTATTTTGGCAACATCTGGAGAATGGCCTTTCCCCAGCTTTGTAGGAATTACTGTACAGGTTCATCAGACTTCAAATACAGGAGGACTCTAGTGTCTATGGGACTTACCCATGGTGTGCTACTGATGTGTTTGGTATTGCTGAAAGGTGGTAGAACTCAAGAAAGGGTGTGGGTTGCAAACTTAGGTGATACATGAGGAGCAGGATATGAAGAATCTGGCTGGAGCAAAGCAAGAAACACAAAATGAACAGCTTATGTTCATGTCATCACCACCATACAAGAATGATGATGAACAGTGCTTGAGCTGAAGTATTTTGGTTTTAATATGATTTTTCAGTCATTACTCTTATATCTTCTGTATAAGTGTGAGAGTAAGGCCATAAAATTCCATTAACAAAATTATTTTCTGATATACTGAGTCTGGTTGGGATGGGGTTAACTTTCTTCACAGCAGCTCATAAAGGTGCTGTATTTTGGATTTGTGGCTAAAATAGTGTTGATAACATACCAGTGATTGGCTGCACAGCTTCAAGGCTTTCCCTTTTTCCCACTCTGCCTCCCAGCCCTCCAGTAAGTAGGCTGGCGGTCAGCAAGAATGTCAGGGGGAACAAAAGTGGGACAGCTGACCTAAATTGAGCAAAGGGATATTCTGCGTTACATAACATCACACTCAGCAATAAAAACTGGCATAGAGGAAGAAAAAGGTGAGATTTTTCTTGTTCAGAGAATGGCTGGGCATTGGTATGCATATGGGAGGTGGTGAGTGACTTCCTTTGATTTGCTTGCCTTTTTTTTTTTCTTTCTCTCTTCCTTTCACCTATTAAACTGTCTTTAACTTGACCTGTGAGTTTTTTCACTTATGCTCTTCCCGTTCATTCCCCTTGGAGAAATATTGGGATGTAACAATAATACTCTGCTCCTATGGTTGAGGAATTGGGATAAGGCTCCTGTTATTGTTATGAAGGTTGATAGACCTTCGCAGACTGTGTTAGAAACTGATTAAAACTGAGTAAAAGTAAGCAGAATTTGGGGAAAAAAACCTCAGAAATAGATCACAATATTTAGACGTTGCTCTCTACAGCTTCAATACGATGGGAAGCGGAGAGGGTGGTGCTGATCTCCTCTCTTTGATGTTCAATGGTAGGATGAGAGGAAATGGCTTAAAGCTGTGTCAGGGAAAGTTCAGATTGGATGTCAGGAAAAGGTTAATCACTGAGAGGGTGGTCAAGCATTCGAACAAGCTCCTCAGGGAAGCAGTCATGGCACCAAGTCATTGTTCGAGAGGTGTTTGGACAACGCTCTTAGATACGTAGTTTAACTTACCCTGTGCAGAGTCAGGAGTTGGACTCTATCTCCATGGGTTTCTTCCAATTCAGACTATTCTATGATTATACTCTGTATTTCAGATTTATTAACAAGCAGCTACTACTACACATCTTTTCAAGATTCCCATTTCATTGGGCAAAATTTCTTCATTAAAACTTTCTCACTTCTTATTCATAAAATAACTCACAAAATAATGAATATTATTCATAAAAATGCATGTGTAGGTAAAGTAGAAGGGACTGTGGGAAGCTTCTCAGGTAGCAGTCAAGATGAAGAAACCTTTTAACCCCGTCTACTTCAAATTTGCTGTGTTAAAATTTGTCACCTCATTATATGAGCAACTTCTATGCCGTTCACTCATCAAAGTGACTAAAACACCTCTTAGATTCCATGTTCTTGCATCTTTCTGCCAGCAGAGAAATGTGTAAAGCAGAACATCTTTTTTATGGGACTTTTTTTTGTGTTTTGCGGGAGTGTGTGTGTGTGTTGATTTTTGGATCATTTTTTTTCCCCTGACATTCATAACAATTTCTGTTAATAGTAAAGAAAGAAGTTCAAAGAAACATGCTTCACCCCTGGTGCAGCATGAGTGAGGTTTCATAATCCTTTTTTTCTAAAAGAGTATGTCCTACAGTGCCATATGACTCCTTTATATACCTGTATTTCTGTGATATGTATTTTATGACCTAACAAGGTGTGCTACCTTTGACTGTAAGGTTACATTAGGAAGAAGGGAGGGGAAAGGGAGTACACAGGGAGAACTGAGCGATGGGAAAAAGGGAAGTCTCATTGGAGAGAGACAGGGGAAAATAAGACAATCATCAAGGATTTAGCAAACAGGTAGACATAAAGCCAGTGTATTTTCAAAACAAAATGTGAGAAGAAGGGGAAATTCAATTTTCAGGGCTTCCTTATGTGGAAATTTAGGAAGTCTTCAAAACTTATTATTATAATACCAGTAGCTTGCTATAATGAGATATGTGCTTTGTCTTTCTTCTCTTTATTTAAGTCCAAGCTTCAAGGTCTTCATTACGAAAACACTTAGCAGATTGATATCTATCTGAATGAAAATGGAAAGGACTCAGTTCTCAATTACATTTCTCCTGTGGCTGACTTTCAATAGAAGGGTTTTTCTTGTGGTGTCAGAGAAGGTATTCATGCAAGAAGTACAAAAAAGTTCAGATCTACATAGTATAAAAATAGTCCAGAAAGTAGCTGGAAAAAAAATAACGGACAGAGCTTTAATGCAAATGCAGAAGCAAGTAACTTGAATGTTTGTAGAACTTCAAATTGTGCGTTCTCCTAGAAATATGTCCTTCAAGAGTAAAAAAAAAAAAAAAATCATATTACAAATGTGGTTTATGATAAATACCTATTTCAATTTTAGATGAGAAACACATGAATATGGATAGAAAATCTTTACCAGTAGAGTAATACTCTGTGTGGATAATAGTTCTACTGCTTAAGATTTATTGTTACTTTTGGTCAGTGTCCATTACTAACTTCAAGATACTTAATGATTTTCATACTATTATGTCCAGAAAATGTTATACTACATGCATGTAGCTTTGATCAGGTAGTTTATTAAATGAACTATTCAGACTGTTTGGAAAAACGATGTAAGTAAATTTGCTGGGTTGAATGGCAAAAACAGCAGTTTACGCATATTCTAGATGCACATTTTTAAACTGATTTGCTTTAAAAATTTGTGCAATGTTTATTCTTATATATCTTGGAAAAAATGTGTATAGTTATTTTGTTTTTCTATTGTTTTTCTAGATCTATTTGCTATAGGCTGTAAGTAACATACATAGCAGATCTAAGGAGAATAAGTCAAAAATAAAAACATACATTTAAAAAATAAAACAAATAAATATAACTGAATCTAATATATCAATTGGTATAGATAAATTTGATTTTTAGTGTATGCAAAATAATTTTTTTTTTTAAAGATTCTGATATTTAGAAGCTTTGTGAAAGAATGACTTTTCACGTTTCCCTACAGAAAGTAGTAAATTTTACCAGTATTCTGACTTCCTTGTTTTAAGAACTTCGGGATTAACACCAAATTTGACAAGTATTTTACTTCAGTTACTTCTAAATTTGTGTTTCTCATTCAAAGATAAGAAACTTCTTAATTCCTTACACAGGTATGTTACTTCTGAGATGTGTGATTGCAACTTTGAAATAAGATTTTTTTGGCAGATGCAACACATTTTCTACTCAATAATAATAAATTCAGTCAATGTTATAACTGAACTAAGGTATATAGTTATGAAAATGTTATTTAATCAGGAAAGTCATTATCTGATAAAGTTGAATCAGGTTTTTTGTCCAAACTCAAAATAGTAAGAGTTACTTTTCCAATTATTTGTTAAAACATATGGGATATGAATTTTTAAATAGTTATTTGGATTAAGAATTGACTTCAAAGAAGTACAGAAGTCTATGTTGAAGGGGAAATACTTTAAAATAATGTTCAACTGAGACTTTCTTTGAGCCTTGATGGAAATGAGATCTTAGATCAGAAGATGCACTGAACCAAATAAACAGCTGAGGTATCAGCTTGACACTCATCCCCTAGTATTTCTTACCATGAGGGGAAAAAAACAGTGAACACAATGCGAAATATGCAGTCATGCACAACATGTCCATGAGCTGAAGTGGGCTTCTTTACTGGCAGCTGCCAGTATGTGAGGGCATATTCAGACCTCAAGGGAAGTTTGATCGATCTTTGGTGTTACATAAAGCTAATCTGTCAAGTAAAGGAGGCTGAGGGGTGACCTCATTGCTCTTTACAGCTTCCTGAGGAGGGGAAGTGGAGAGCGAGGTGCTGAGCTCTTCTCCCTGGTATCCAGTGATAGAATGTGTGGGAAAGGTTCAAAGCCGTGTCAGGGGATGTTATACTGAACATTAGGAAGCTTTTTTTTTTTTTACCGAGAGGTTGGTCAAACATTGGAACAGGCTTCCTAGAGAGGTGGTCGATGCCCCAGGCCTGTCAGTGTTTAAGAGGTACTTGGACAATGCCCTTAACATACTTTAACTTCTGTTCAGCCTTGAATTGGTCAGGCAGTCAGACCAGATGATCATTATATGTCTCTTCCAACTGAAATATTCTATCCTGTTCTATGCTGTGCTATTCTATGCTGTTCTAAAGTCACCCTTCCTTTTGACAAAATTCCAGTTGACAGTGAAATAATGTTTCATTCAAAAATTTTTGACCAAGCCAATTACTAGTCTCTTTTTAATTTCTTTTCCCGTTTTTTACGAAGGAAAAAACTTGAAAGTCAAGACTTAAGTGGTAAGAAACAAAATAGCTTTAGAATAAGGATCTGAATACATAGTAATTCTTGTATTTGCGGTGCCATATAAGTAGGCCTTTTGCTTGACTGACTTCTAGTCCCACTGAGTTCAGTATGAGCCATCCTTCTGATGCTTATGCAAAAAGAATTAGAACCTCAGCTGCTTTCTGGACTTAGAATATCCGTGGGCTGACTTCAAGTGATAGAAATTTATATTTAAAATCTGGATTTTAACACTAAAAATGACATTTTTCTAGCATAGTTATATTCAGTACTCATGGCTATTCCTCTAAAACAACTCATATGAAATGAAGCCTTCCATTTGCCAGGAGTTCACAGAGAAACCATCAAACAACTTTATTTTCAATGGGAACCTAATGGAAACTTTGAATTTGAAGTTGCATGTGATTCTTTTGTTTAAACAATTAAATAAAAATGTTTCACAGGAATTACTATTTTTAATAATAGCAAAATGATTAATCTCTTTATTTGTGTTCTTTTCCAAGTATAAATATGTATTTATTGAAAATATAGATTAATGGAGTATAAAATGGAACATTAGCTTCATTTGGCTGTATTGTGCAGCTTATAGGACAATGCTGGTTTGTGCAGATGGCAGTCATGAAAAAAAGTGTAAAGGAGAATTTAAATTCTTTGTTTTACAGTCCTGATAGTTTTGAAATCCTCAGTGTGAGGCTTATTAATCTGTGCTGATCAGTGCCAGCAAACTCTATAGAGTTTTTTCCAAAACCCCTCGAGGGAAAGAGTGGATTTTGTTTGGAATGCCAAGGTCAAGAGGATCATTCCTCTTTATTACATTTTTTTACTGCTAATAACAGATTAGGAGGAGCTGCAAGCATCTCTGGAGCTTTAATACAGTAGTTTGTTTCTGTTAGTGCTGCGGAAGTAATATGTAATGCATGATATTTTCTATTTGAAGTAATATTTATATCACAAATGTTTGGAAAATATATCAATAAAAGTGCTAGTTTTAATAATTACCATTATTCATTTATTTGTGCATAGGGTTAACTTGTTCTTATTTAGGACTGTTATTTATGGTATCGTTGAAAACTAAGCAAACTTTTTTTTGTAAATGTTTTGTCCGAGGACCAAATGAATCTGTTTACAGTAAACACAATTTTCAGGAGGATAACTAATTCCCACACTCTCTTGAGGTGATTGTTAGCTGCATGAATATATATATTGCCTCAAAGTTCTTGTAAGCCAGCTTCCTTAAAGTGAATATGTCTTTGTGCCTCACATTTCATCTCTAACACCAGACAGAACAAGTTTGGAACTGGCTTTTATTGAGTAACTTCTTCCCTCTGTCAGTTCTTTTACATTGAAATCTTTTGGAATTCCTGTTATCAGTTCCTACCTCTGCCTTCTGAACTTAAAAAAACCCAAGTTATTGGATAAAGTATATTTTTACACTGTGCTTGTCTCAGAGAATTTAGTCTCCATCAGCTGTTCCGAACTGGATTCTTTAGACTTTTAATGATGCAAGTCACATATATTCTCTGCCAAAAATGCAAAAGAGGGAAAGGAGACTTGATAATCTGGGCACTGAAGCTTTAATGAGACAAATTCTGTGTAATCATGCAAATCTCCATTTGGCTGGCTTTTTTTTTGGACAAAGTAGCTCATTCTCCACCTGCTAAATGGTAAGATTGCACAGCACACAAAAAAAAGAGAATTCTTCCTGCTTTGTGTCATCACAGTTCAGTGGTATTACCGTGTTACTTGTGTTTGCATTTTGCTATACTGATACTCAGTGGGTTTTTTTACTTAAGCTTTCTGTTCCAACAGAAATGTCAGTCTGAACATTCATTTTTTCAAAGATCGCCTAGTACTAAAATAAGATTATAAAATTACTGACTCTTTTTGACATATCTCAGAGTAGCAATTAGAATTTTTCTTGTTTAACAGCCAAATGATAGTGGAGACTCAATCCCTTGGGATTCTAGAATGTTTTCACTTATAAGGAATATCCTAAACCATGCTATGCATTGAATTTAGATTATAATCTATGCCATAAAGTTGTTGAAATTTTCTGGGCTTTATACAATATCTTGCAAGTAATATCTGTAAGATTTCATTTTAATCAACACTTCCACAACAGGACATATAAGTAATGCCATTCTAGTAGTATGTTTAGCTTTTCTTATTTCAGATAATTTTTGTGGTATATTTTGTAGTTGACTGTATGGATCTTTTGCTAATGCTATTAAACTATGATCTATGGCTTGATACTAGTTATGCGGCATTTACTCTTGCATTTTGGTTTTTTAATTCATCAAAGATCTTTTTTAATTAGAAATTACTAATAACTTTGGAGAGCTATTCTTATCTAATTGAAACCAACATTTATTTAAATCAAGATGCCTACGGTCTCACTTCATTAACACCTCACTCACTGTCCCAATTAAAGAATATTGTTGAAAGTTATAGGCATACCAAGTACATATTCATATTAACTGTAATAAAACTGTAAGATATCTTTTATTTCTTGTTCTAAGAACCATACAGCTGCCTTTACTTTCAGACTGCAGCAGAGTCTAATTAAAAACCTGAAGCTTATTTACATTTCAAACGGTTTACTCCAAATTTATCTTAGTACTTTTGATGCTGTTGCATACTTAGCAATGTGTTCTTGGAAGACCCTTGCCATTTCCCCGTGGGGGTGACGGTGCCCGCTGGAGTACGACTGTGCTCCCTTCTGTCTATCCTCTCTCTAGCTTGCGATGTAGACTAGCAATCTGTAGAGCAGGTAGCAAGCTGTGAAAGGCACTTATTGCCCTGGTGGTGCTTCAATTCTGTCTTATTACTGGATATAATGGAAATCATAGAATCATAGAATGGTTAGAGTTGGAAGGGACCTTCAAAGGTCATCTAGTCCAACCCCCCTGCAAGGAACAGGGACATCCCCCACTAGATCAGGTTGCTCAGAGCCTCATCCAACCTGGCCTTGAATGTTTCCAGGGATGGGGCATCCACCACCTCTCTGGGCAACCTGTTCCAGTGTTCTATAACTCACATTGTGAAAAATTTTTTCCTGATATCCAATCTAAGTCTACCCCCCTCTATTTTAAAACCATTACCCCTAGTCCTGTCACAACAGGCCCTACTGAACAGTCTCTCCCCGTCTTTCCTGTAGGCCCCCTTGAGGTACTGGAAGACCGCTATCAGGTCTCCCCGGAGCCTCCTCTTCCCCAGCCTGAACAGCCCCAACTCTCTCAGCCTTTCTTCATAGGAGAGGTGCTCCATCCCTCTTATCATCTTTGTGGCCCTCCTCTGGACCTTCTCCAGCTGGTTCATGTCCTTCTTATGTTGGGGGCTCCAGAACTGGACACAGTACTCCAGGTGGGGTCTGACCAGGGCAGAGTAGAGGGGGAGAATCACCTCCCTCGACCTGCTAGCCACGCTCCTCTTGAAGCAGCCCAGGATGCGGTTGGCCTTCTGGGCCGCAAGTGTGCATTGCCGGCTCATGTTGAAATACTGTTGAAGAAAATAGAGGTTTTTAGCCTGCCCTTGCTTCAGAAGGGTGACTATTAGTTTGGCCAGGCTTCTGGCTTCTAAGGCAGCCTGAGTTTGTACTGTCACCGAAACTGGGAATCAAACTCCTTAATACCAATGTAGCATTAAGAAGCAGGCATTCTTTATTGCAGCGCCGGATGCACGGGGGATCCTTCCACCTAGCGTTCATGCCGATCTGGAAATCTGGACAGAATATATTTAGTGATTTCCTGCATAATCATTAATAACTTTCGAAACACTAATACATGATCATCAGTTTTCCTAGCAATCATTATAATATTTCCCACCCACTTGCGCATGCTCAGTCTTTTGAGTCGAGGGTCTTTTCGTGGTCCCGGGGGTTGTCGGAGCACCCTCTCCTAGAATTCTCTGGTCGAACCCCTCCTTAAAATCTCCATATATGGTCTTGAGAACAGGTCGCAGTGCTCCTTGATTTTCTGGCTCCAAAATGATGGCTCAGGGCCTATCTTCACAGCTGGTGTTTGAGGCCTACCTTTGTTCTACCACTCTTCTTAATTACCCCAAACATGCTAGGTTGACTTCTAACAAACAAGATGTTGTAACAGTTCTAAGACTCCCTGTCCCCTCTAAGGACAAGTAGACTTCATATGAAATTTAACCTATGTGACTACAGTTCTATAGTCAGCAAGAATCACCTCATATTGATATTCAATTTTCAATAGTCATATTATTTTAAAATGATATTGATTAAGCATTTTATGTCATATAACAGTACCGCAGTTAAAAGAAGCACTTACTATCTTAATCCTACTTCTGTGCCACTGCTTTTCTCTTGTTGGCACAAGTTTTTGTGCAGCTGTTTGTTGAAATGAGTTAGGGAAACCATCCAGGTCTAAGCTAACACAATCAAGGAAACAAACAGAAAGGGATACTTTGAAATCCAGCTGATAGGTCAGACCTGATAATACTTAGAAAACCTGTGATCAGACCCTTTGAAGAATTATTCAGAATCATCCGTCATATATATTTTCAAGAGGAGATGTTGTTAGGGTGCCAGGTCTCATCTGAGAGATTGCTCAGATCTTAAGTAGTATTGCTGAAATGAGTGATAAGGATTCAGGTGATGTTACATGTGATATTAAAGGGTATATTCTGTACCAAATTTAAATAGTAGATTTTAGGGCATCCATGAACACTGAAACACATGTTTTTATGTTAATTCATGTACATTGTAAATCTCTGAAATCAGTTCCACGAAGCAGAAAGAACCTTTTAGCGCTTATGGGAAAAAAGGATAAAGAGCCTTGGAGGACTTCCAGGCAATTGTTTGGAGCATTTCACACTATAGTTCCACCATTCTATTCCCTGTGAATCAAAAAATGAATATAAAAAAAAATTAACAGATGTATTTCCTTCTTTGTAGTCTTTTCAACATTTAAATACATGCCAGCCATTTGGCCATAGCCGAATGTATTTTTTAATAAAGAATAATTTTTGTATTAATTTTGGATGTAACTTTATAAGACAGTAGTCCCCGTACTGTCAAGACATACTTCAGTCCACAGTCAATATTCTATATTGCATCTCCCTTTTATAGAATATACCCGAAACAGTGAATAGTTTATACATATCATTCACCAAATAAAGAATAATTCATCAGATTTCTCAGAGTGCCACCTTTTACTGTGCTCTTTGTGTTGTACACATCACAATGGGGTGGATTCTTCGTGACCTATGATAATGGAAAAGATGGAATGAGAATAAGGCAACCTTCAGGATCTTCCCAAAGCTGCTCAGGCCCAAATTTATTTCAACTTTATGGTTTATCAACAGAATTACGTAACAAAGGTAAGTTTTACATACTAGCATTTTCGTTATTAAACAATTAATTGCTTGTATGGTAGGAAAAATCATGTCTATTTGTGCTTTCTAAAAGAAATAAAGTACACAAACTATTACTGTATAGCTTGTTAACTTAGATTTGATCCTTTTTAAAATTTATGCATACTTCTCATAGACATCAGCAATCCAATAACATTTTTAAAATGTAAGTTTACCAAGAAATCATTCTTTGTACCTTGAATATACATAACAGAACACAAATCCTTTACAGAAAAGCAACCCACATATTAAATTAATTGCAATAACATTCATGTAACTATAATCATTAGAATAAGTGAAATAACCTGGAATATGAAAAAAATCAAGGATTAAAGACAAGCTAGAACATTTTAAATGCTTATTATTTTTTCTGTAGCTAAATATTTTCCATTTAAAAGTGTATGATGCCAAATTTTGTCCCCAGTTGCATCCAAGGAGTTTCACTAAAGGCAGTCACTATGTGTGACATCAGATAGCCAGTGTACAAAACACAAAGAGTGCAAGAAGAGCAGAACTTGGAGACTATAAAAAAGATGTCTTCCAAATCCATGGAGAAATTACCAAAATGAGGCATTATATTTAGTTATATAATAGTCTTTAATTTTCAATAGTGTTGCAATTTCCTAAATTTATAATGTTACAATGGTATTTTTACAAACCAGAAGGTTTAATACTTAATAAATAATTAACCATCTTGTAAAATTGACTAGAAAGTGCATGCAATGATGAAGGAGTGACATGTGGACAGAATATGGAGGTACCTAAAGCGACTTTACTATACTCAATTTAGAAATGGTTGGCAACTGCATACTCCCAGTCAGGTTGGCTGCTCCATACTATCACATGGAAAAGATGAGATGGTCACTTAACTGTTTTGATCTATGAAATCCTAAGCCTAGCTAACATTTATTTGCATGTCATCAGTGTTATATTAAGTCAGGTCTAAGCTGTAATAGCTATTTCAAAACAGCAGATATATTACTGTTTAACACACATGTGACAAAAGCAAATTCAAATCATGTATTTAGTTGAATTATTCCTTTTGCCATCTATAGCCTTTTTCATTGATTAACTGTGGCCTTCTCATTTACAAAACAGGGCTTTCTGTTCTTTTCTTTTGACTTATGTAAGAAATGACAGGAAGAAGGTCCAAAAAGGCTTGATCATCCATGTTCTCTGAAGTGGAAGAAATATTTAGACATAATTTCTCCAGCTATGATCTTGTGGTTTATGTTCAACTTGTGATAATTACTTATTGGTCATTTGAGATTAGCTGAATATTTATTGGCAAAACCACTATGACTTGATGGAATTTTAATGCTATGGAAGAACTTTAACATCAAGATCCTTCAGGAAGCATAGTCTCAGGTACTTCTGAAAAGTGAGGTTGTGTTCTGTATTTTATGTGACTTTTCCAAGATATCTTTGTAAATGTTTGTCTGATAAACTTAAACATACTATCTTTGCATGATAAACTTAGACTGTGTTTTGATAGAACTTTTAAAACATTCACTTTTAGTTGCCAAGATATCTCCCATTAATCAGTAGCTCATGGTATTAGCAACAACTCTAAACTGGTATAACTGATCTCTAGAAGAAAACACAAGAGTGTGTTAATTCAGTACAAAGCTTTTCTATTATGGTCAGTTCTGTTATGTTTGGTTTGATATGAGGGTGGTGAGGCACTGGAACAGGTTACCTAGAGAGTTTGTGGATGCCCCATCCCCGGAAGTGTTCAAGGCCAGGTTGGGCGGGGCTTTGAGTAACCTGG